>JAFBJT010056022.1:0-10467 GCA_016785325.1 Chascanopsetta lugubris | reverse complement strand
ATTAGCACTGTTTAGTTTGTCCGTTTAATCCAACATGGCCTAATTTAAAACATCATTTTAAATCATCAAATTGTGACAACACATTTTAAAGGTGCAGTGTGTAAGATTGCTTTCATTTTTGTTATATATTCAATATTACAAAACAATTACATACTGACATTTTCATGAATATATAATCGCCTACATTTTCTTTTTTTTCAATTCCCCTTAAATGAGCCTATTGACGTCTGTTTACATGAGGAGCGGGTCTTCTCTACGGGGGCCGCCATGTTTTTACAGAGTGGACATACTAAACATATTTTGAGTTTTAATGACAACTGGAATCTACCGTTGGTTCTCCTGCATGTTCAGAAGGGTGAGGTGACGGATACAACCTGCAACTTCACCACTAGATGTCACTGCACCTTTAATGGGGATAAGGTTCAGTTTAGCCAAGTAGTAATTATGGTTTAGTTAGAGACTCAACACGTGCCTATGGAATGTTCTCCAAACTCATGGAGAGACAAGTCTGTGTGTGTGTGTGTGTGTGTGTGTGTGTGTGTGTGTGTGTGTGTGTGTAATGATTATCCTTATTTGTTTGTACAATTCCACAGGGAATCCGCTTATTTTTGTTGTTCCAAGGCTAAACACCAGAGGGTGACTCAGTGACTAGTTTCCTGCCAATGAGCAGCTGGCACTGAGAGGTCACATGACACACTGGTGTCTGATCAGCATTTGTCAGTAGCTGGTGGTTTGTGCACGAGCTCCTGCTGCTCCCTCGGCTTGTCAGTTGGGAAACGGAGGAGAAGGAATTTATTTTGCCAGGATGATGTTACTGTTTACATAGACGTGTCCGTAACCGAATAGAAAGAGAATGTTGCTTATATTCAAAACGTGATCACTGCCTCGAACATATCAAAGTCTTTAGATAGTGAATAATAAGGAAACACTCGTGCCAAATGCCCTGCTCGTGTGCTTAGGACCTGAACTTTGAGCCGCGCCGCCTCCTGCCCGTGCGGTTCCGTGACACCGTCTGAAATGACACTTATACATATTGTTTCGGAGTGAAATGTGAAATGGAGCCATGTGTGTATTACCGACTGGAGGTAGTCCAGCAGCTGTGTGAGCTGAAACAGCCTCTGTGTACGGGTGGTCTCTCCGCTGTGGCTGGCCAACCGGTCCAGCTCCTTGATGTAGGAGGTCCGCAGTTCATCAAAACAACGTTGGCTCTTTAGACCCTCCTCTGGCACTGTGACCACAAAGCCAGAACACAACAATAACTCTCACGGACGTTATCCGGCCCCATCAGTTGTCTGAGGCATGGCCGCACTCCATTGTGGTCGTATTTCACTCACTGATGCTGAAGAGGACCAGCGCCTTCATGCACAGGAATTCCTCCTGGGTGACCTTCAGCGTGCAGAACCTCTGGGAGAGGATCTTCATTCTCACACAGTGTTCATACATACTGGACACTTGCATCCGGTGGCTGCGGAGGAAGAGATTTTGGGGAAAGAAAGAAGGCGAGAGAGGGAGAGAGAGGGAGAGAGAGAGAGAGAGGGGGGTGAAGAGGGGGAGGTGAAGAAGAACACGGTGCGACAAATAAGAAGAGGTGAGAAGCCAAGAGAGGGTCGGACTGAAAGAAGGCGAAAGACAATTAGCGGCTGAAACAAGAGTGGAAGGAGAAGAGGAGGAGAGGCGGAGGTGATAAAAATGAGTGAGATGGATAATGGAAAAAGGAGAGCAGCCGAGAGGCAGAGAAAAATGAGGGTCACCCACAGGGGCGGGCTCGTTCCTGACCATGCTGGTCGGAAGCAGCACAATAGAGCGACAGGGGTCTAATGCAGACAGAATGAGTGTCCCCCTAATGTTGTGTGCGAAATAGCAGCTGAGTGAGAGATGCTACGGCGGCTCCAGGGAGGGGTCTGCGTTCTGAGCAACACCCTCCTCCTGGAGCCTGCAGGAACAAGCAACTGATGGGAGGCCGTGGCTTCTGGTAGCTGCTTTCAGACACACACAGAACTCTGGATGATGTCCAGACATTCTCCGGAGGAGCTGTAGTGTGTGAGGGCGCAAATGTCAGACGGAGAAACACAGGACTCTCTGCTATTAAGGTCTTGGAGAAGGTCCAAATGGGCTCACGAGGGAGAGAAAAATACCAGCTCTGTACGAGTGAGTGGGCGTGTCACTGATATGGCAGTGATGCTTCTTGTGCGGCGAAGGATGAATGAGAATCAGCGTCGAATGCATGGGGAGCAACCACGAGGATGTCTCAAGAGCTTTCGGTGATCAGGGCCGACACCTGTGACGGTGCAGTGTAAACAAAAATAAAATGTTCCGTAATAATTCAGTAATTCTGCAACAACCCTCGCCTAAACACCCTGGGGAGCTCTCTGTGGTTGTAGACGAGTCCGAGTGAAAATATCGTCCTGCTTTCTTCGTGTGTAGCCCTCCCTCACCACTTCATCGTCTGTCAACATGTCTCTTAGTGCAGTGGTTCTCAACTGGTCTGGTTTGGGGAGGCCGTGACCCAAATCGAGGAAAAATGTAAACTTCTCAAATGTATTTGATGAAACGATGGTGCAGTTTGAACCTGAGATAATACAGACTATTACAGCATGACAAGACAAAAAAAACCAAGTTTGATGAGAAACTATACCGACCACCAGGTGGCGATGCCAGCGAATATTATATATTATATATAAAATCAATAAGCTGCATTTTAATTAGGAGTGCATTTTAGGGACAAAAGGAAATACGTACATCTGTGCCCTCTTTTGTCCGTTTCATCGTGGTCAATTAGCACATTGATAACAAATATCTATTCGCATCACAGGGTGTCATCGCCACCTACTGTTAAGGAGTCTGATTAGGCGGCACACTGATGCATAATAAAAATCATCTTCAAAATAAAAGCTGAAGACTTTTTTTCATAACTTTTTTTTCCAGTCAAAGGCCCGTGACCCACCGGAAACATATCCGCGACCCACTTTTGGGTCATGACCCACCAGTTGAGACTCCCTGTCTTAGTGCACTGTTTTTGTATCATATTGTATTGTTTTTATTTCTGTATTGTCTTTCCTTTCCTTTCCCCTTGTGGGATGAATAAAAGTATCCTATTCGATTCTATTCTATTCTTTTCTATTCGTTGAAAACTATTTCCGTTGAAAGTCTGCCTCAAATCGCTCTCCCAGGTTCACGTCTACAATTGGCTCATGCCTGATGAACAGTCATGAACTCAGGTTTTTAAACATTCAAAGGAAAGACAAAGAGAATGGGAAGTGAGGGGTTGTTGCAGAGTGAGTTCAAACTTGTAAAAAGGAATTGAGGAGAAACAACTGACTGCCACAGTTGGTCTTGGGTACCAATGACGAGTTTCATCAAGATGAAAAGGAATAGATGATGTGAGGAGATCCCCCTGTAGCCACGTGTATCAGACAAAACTGAGAAGACTTGTTTACAAAGTCTCAGACAGTCATTTGAAGGTTTCCTCTGAAGTTCATTTTAGACTGAGTCTTTGTCTCCAGGTTTGATGACAGGTAAACTCCTACTGTCAGTGACTGTTACAGCAGTTCAACACGAGCAGACACACCTTTATCAAGCAAACCAACGTATCTGTCTGCCTTTACTTCAACCTTCAAAGACATATGAAGCGTAACGATTTGCTGGACTTACTCGTTGAAGACGAGGTCCGGTGCAAAGTAGAGCATGGAGCTGTTGGTGAGCGTGTAGGACCTCCAACCCAGGGCAAACACCATCACACCCATCCATGACAACTGGATCACCGACATCTGGTCGTCCACATGCAGGTCACGGAAACCTGTGGATTTATCACATGAGCCCTTTGTGAAGACAGTGATAGAAACATGATGATACCACTTAACAATCAAAGTACATAGGACTACATGTAGACTACTATCACCAGAGGTTACAGATTAAAGGTGCAGTGTGCAAGATGTTGGTCAATTTAATCGTTTCTAAAAATATTACAAAACAAATACATACTGACATTTTCAGAAATGTATAATCAGGTGAATTTGGTGACATTTAAAGGGCTCATTCTATTGAGATAAAAATAACCATTCAGAAGTTAGCTGAGCATTGACTCGGCAAAAAACAGAAATACGAATATTTCAGATTCAAACTGTGCCAATGAAAATTGAAAACTTCCCCTAAATCCTACACACTGGACCTTTAATGTCAGTGATATTAAAGGTGTAATGTGTAAGATTTGGTGACATCTAGAGGTGAAGTTGCATGTTGTACCCATCACCTAACCCTTACTCTTCTGAGCATCCAGGAGAACCTGTGGTAGACTCCAGTTGTCATTCAAACTCAAAAGATGTTTAGTATGTCCACTCTGGGCTACTATAAAAACATGGCTGCCCCCGTAGAGAAGACCCGCTCCTCGTGTAAATATACACTCATGGGCTCATTTAAGGGTAATGTAAAATTAAGGTGATTATAAAATGTCAGTATGTCATTGTTTTGTTGAGTCTTTTTTAACTGTATCATCTGTTTTTCATGTGATGGCAATTCTTGAGGGCCTGTGTGACAGAGTATGTGTTTACCCTCCTCATTTCTTTCATAAATCTAGTAACTGACTGTTGTGTAAACCCCCCCCCCCCACACACACACCGTTTATTTGCTTGACAGTAGTCATTGTCTTCATGTGCAAGTGCTTTGTTTGTTTCAATTAAAAAAAGCAACACTTGACTTTCATTTGAACACATCCCCCTCTAGTGGTTCAACCCTTGAACAGGCCGCTTTACATTACATAGGGTTTGCCAACACTCCCCATGTGGCCGGTACACTGGCACCGACATACATCCATCCTAGCACCGCCTCTAATCTGTAAACAGGATTTATTGGCTCGTAATAGTGCTGACAGAAATGACATACTATTACACTTTTAGCGGAGCTGATAGGTTATAAAAGTCACTCTTGCTCTATTCTCTTTTTCCATCTCCCACTGTGTCTTCCACTTATTCGCTCAATGTGGTTGCCAGATCCCATCTCACCGTGTTTTACTTAGCATGACATACAAATTGTTCAGTCTGGCGCAGCACGCTGAATCCTGAACGACTATGACAGCGGTTGGTTGCGCGCGGCCTTGGCAGGGGAGGCCTGCGAGCAGGGGCGGCCCAGTTTGCAGCACGTTGCCTTGACCCAGTGCTGTCTTACCTGGTATCGCCTTGGCCCAACGCACCACAGTCACCAGCTGTCGCTCCCCGAGTTCGTTGAGGCTGGTGAGCAGCGAGGCCGGGCTGTCCGGCTGCGCGGGGTCGTGTCCGGCGTTGACCACGGCCGGCTCGATGACCTGCAGGAGGCTGAGCAGCGACAGGCAGGAGTGCAGGGTCGGGGGTATGCTCAGCGCGAGGGCTGTGGAAAGAGACAGGCGGACGGAGTGACACGCGAGCCAGAAGTAGAAACGACGCAGGAAGAAAATATTTCATGCTCAGTATTGAGTTAGCATGATACTCGAGCTCGCACGGCGCTAATCGGCACCACCTTGGGCCCTGGCAGCTTCACTTCCGGGCTCCGAGATTACATCTGTCTTCCCGGACCTCTCTCCGCGTCTGTCCCCCGGTCCCCAGGTTGTGGGTGGTTGCTCCTCCTCGCCGTTCCTCGTCTGTCCGGATCCCTTCAGCCTGCGACCTGGTGTGATCCACCCGGGAAAACAATACAGATGAGCAGGAGATATAGAAGGGACGTAAAGGGAGGTAAGAATGTTTCTATTGTCTAGTCTGATGAGGCACAATATGGCGGGAGACGCCGAGGAAACGCCGTGACGACTGCTAACAGGGGGAGACTCGAGTGAGCTCAAGGAGCTGTTCCTCATCGTTACCATGTGGAAAAGATCAATTGCTGGTGAAAGAAGAAAAAGAAAACAGAACTCCACTGGCCTTTCGCTGAAACGCATTTGTTACACTGCATTTACGCTAGAACATTTGATTAGTAAGTTCTGATCCAATGCATTTTCGGTATCTGTCCACCCTGACCCTGTCTTTTTTTTGGTCCTCCAAGGACACGCCACACATAGTTTCCTCCCTCGGCCTGCCTTCCGCCCCCCACCCCCCACCCCCCTTCTGCTCTCACCTTTAGGGGCTCACCTTTTAGGCTCATTCCCGACATGAAACACCTCCTTAGTCGGCACGAGGCGCAGTTCTTCCGCCGGAGCTTGTCGATGGTGCAGTCGTTCCGGCTGGCACACAGGTGGTTCTGTTTACCTGGAAGCACACAGAAGTCCCTCGGGGGGAAGAAGGGAGTGATTTCAACAATGCCTCGGCTTCCACTCATAGCAACGACATGTGGGTGTTTACTGATAACAAACAACTCGCCCTCATAATGTCAGGTCACTGTGCCCTGCCTGCATGGAGCGAGCGAGTGGGTGTAAGAAATTAAATCAGCGGGCGTGTAATTGCGAGTGAGCACTCTCTCTAAATCTCGTGCATGAGCTTTTTTCATGTGGTGAGTGTGTGTGTGTGTGTGTGTGTGTGTGTGTGTCACACCCACCTGCAGCAGCTCTCTTGAAGAATACCTTGCAGCTGCCACAGGTGACTGCTCCATAGTGACAACCAGAGGCATCGTCGCCGCAGACCTGACACACTCTCCTGTCAGATAGGTACACCCCTGGAAATAAATCCTCATGCCTGGACACACACACACACACACACACACACACACACACACACACACACAAACAAATGCTTGTTTGACGGCAGCAAAGCATTTAAAAGCAGCTGTATCCTTTTAAGTGACATGAACAGGGCCAGATAGTCAACGCGTGGCAGTAACAACAGATTTAGGTCACTAGGTCTGTCCCATGAAAGTGCAAAGCTTCCTGTATGATGTTCAGGGCGCTAATTCTCTACATCCAATTACACCGCGAGATTTCCCTTTCCCATTATCGGCCGAGGGATGAAGGCGATTCACAAAGACAGTAAACCCCCGGAATAGAACGTAGTCTCCTCCTCCTGCAGGATCAGCAACAGGTGCTGTATCTCTTGTTTATAGCGACAGTGATATATGGAGTGGTGCAGCAGCGGCAGCTAGTCACAGCACAAACGGTGGTGGAGTCTGTGATCAGATGACCTTTGACTCAGAGTGGGGGATCACGCTGAGACACTGGACCAAGGCCACATATAGAGGGGGACACACGGGGGGTATGTGTAGATGATTTATGCCTCGTTGCACGTGCACCTGCAGAGTGGCTCCAAAGTCACGGCAAATAACAAAACTCCACAATCCCGATGGCCACGTGTGATTAAGCAGTACCGAGGGGACGCCCTGCCGATATTCACAGACACGTCGAGACGTGAAGTGGAAAATGCTTCGGGGGGGGGAAGCGCAACTTTAAAGAATATAAATCCACCTCAAGTTCGTTTCTTTAACTCGGGCAGACAATCCAACAATGCAGCAGCGCTCATTAGAACCTACGTTTACACTTTGGTGGATTCAAGCGTGGTCACCAGGCGCACTTCACGCTCCGTCTGTCCCTTTGTTTCTCACAGAGGAAAGCTGAGCCCCAAGGAAGAATGTATGTGGCTGCTAAAGGTGCAGTGTGTTTTAAGATTTCGGTCGATTTTTGTGACTTCTGTAGAAATATAATATGTAAAAACATAGAAATGGAATTTTTACATTTACATTTTACAAATGTGTAATCACCCCAGTGTATGACGTGCTTTTTTGAATAACCCTAAGTTGAGCCCTTTAATGTATATTATTGCAGGAGCGGGTCCGCCCTCTGGGGGCTGCCATGTTTTTCCAACAGCCCAGAGTGGACGTACTAAAACATGTGTTTAGCTTTAATGACAACTGAGGGCTACCGTAGTTTCTCACTGCATGCTTGAATGGGACTGACAATTGCATGACAACATGCAACTTCACCAGCGAACGTCAACAAATCCCTCACATTGCGCCTTTAGAGGAGATGACCCGTTGACCCGCTGTCAACGGAGGAGCCTGGGGGGAAAAAGTCCGGGCGTTTACCTGAAAGTGCGATCGGAACAATTCACCCACATCACCGGCTCAGTCTTGATGGTGGAAAAAGTGGCCTGTCCTTGGGCGAGTGCACTTTGGTATCTTTCCACTTGGCCGTAGCCGTGTGCCACCGCGCCTCGCGTGCCACCTTTCCCAAACGGCGGCTGGTGGTTGTGGTGCGGCTGATCGGCCCTGCCGTACCAGACACAGCGGCATTCCTGCATGGACTCGCGCGGGCTTTGGCCACAATGACAGTATTTAGCCAACAAGTGGTGTCCGGCGGCTCCTCCTCTCTCCGGCTCGGGTCTGCCGCCGTACGCGCGCTCGCTGGCGCACCACACTCCAGGAGCGTCCATGTACAGGCTCGGACGCGCCGACAGGGCAGACAACCGTTTCTGGTAGGACAGGAGCTGCTCCTCCACCTGGGCGGCCGCCGGCAGCTCCGTGGCGGGGCTGGTGTATAAGTTTGACTCCTTGCACACGTACCGGGAGATGAGCGGGCAGCGCGCGCCCCCAGCCTCCGCGACCTCGCCCGATCGCAGCATGTCCATGCAGCTCACCTGCCGCGCGCCGTGGCTCACTTCTCCAAAGTCGTCCTCCCGCAGCGAGTGGCCACCCTCCGCCGCGCCGAACTCCGGCACGGCGCGGGAAGAAGTGCCGTCCCCCGCGGCGGAGGGGTCACAGTCCGGGAAGGGGCCGAGGTTCACGCTGCTGAGCGGGGACGACACCGAGTCCAGCCCCAGGGACACGGACACTGCCTTGCTGAGCTCGGCGGTGGTCGGACGCGCGTAGGGGTCCGCGTCGGCGTCCTGGCGGTCATTCATTATGGGCGACTTTGGCGTGTCGCCTCTTCCGGTTCAGCCGAGTGCGCCTCGGTTGCGCGGCGAACAAATAGAACAACACTTTCCAGGCGAGAGAACGCCTACTGCCCAATGAGCCTCCGCTGGTGTGTCTCAGCGGAGAGGATCAGTCGAACGACGTAGGCTGCTGCTTCGAGGGGCAGGGACGTCCCATCGAGCTCCACTCTGCCTCTGCGCCCTGAGCGGAGCGAACTTTACAGTTTACCCGCCGCACACGGCGGAGCCTCCATGTGTTCGCTCACAAGTGATTCAGCCCGGGTCCGCGGAGAGAGGAGCAAAGTTAGTTAGTTACACCGGAAACGCGTTTCTTACTCTCCGGACATTGCCCTTAAAAACGCAACGTGTCATCCCGTTTGATATTCCTGCATCGCGCCACAATCTGATTTGAATGCGAAACTAAGCGCCAAATCTCGCGAGAGAATTGAGAAAATTGGATATTAGTTTCAGTGGAAATCAGGAGAACATGCCCACCCCTTAACTAGTAACCTCCCAGGGGCGTTTATTTGAAATCACACTGAACATAAGTCCTCTGCTCAAGTTTGAGGCCAACACATCATCTGCCGTAAAGAACCAGAATGGAAAATCACTGCAATGTTAAAGGTGCAGTGTGTAAGATTTCGGTCATTTTTGTCACTTCTAAAAAATATTACAAAACAATTGCATACTGACATTTCCACCTGAAATATGCCCATTAATTTATATTTACATATGGAGATGGCCACCATGTCTTTTCAGTAGCCCAGAGTGGGCGCACTAAACATCTTTTTTAGTTCTAATGACAACTGAAGTCTAACATAGGTTCTCCTGCTTGAGAGGATGAGTCTACAAAGTGTGAATAATGAAGATCCAGTGAAAGTTATCAAGGCATGATGAGTAGAATTTCTGGCAAATTAAAATAGAGGTGTCGTCTCAGATGGACCATGACATTGAGAGAGGCAGTGAAATGTCGACACCACCGCACCAGTGGATTTATATAAGACTGACAAGCGTCGGTGTTTGGGTGATAATTGGCTTTTATTTTGGATGTCAACTGCTCAGTGTTTGTGCTGCACAAAATGTTTGCCTCATAACGCTGAAGTGATGCTTATATATACACGTGGGAGCTGATTCACACACAAACACACACACACACACACACACACACACACACACACACACACACACACACAATGAGATGGTGTTACTGTGATGATGTTTTATTTCTGCAGTAGGATTTAACATTTACCCTGAGTGATAACATCTGCCTCATTATTGTGCCATTGTCTTCATTATTCAGCATTGACAAGATTTTTGCATGAGTCAGCAAATGCAAACCTGCTTAGAACCAACAGCACTGATGATGTGTTGGCCTCATACGTTTGCAACACTGCTAATGTGTTTCTTGTCCCTTCCAGATTAAAAATGTATTTCCAAGGTGAGTTATTGCCTTGGCCACGGTGGCGATGCTTTCACCCCCGTCTGTCTGTCAGTGTGTGTGTCTCTTTCTTTCAGGATTACGCAAAACCAATTAGCACCAAACTTAGCGGAGAGCAAATACACTCAACGTGTTGGGAATCCAATTAAAGGCACACGTCCAATCACTTTTCACTTTCATATACTGTATTAAAACATAATAAAGCCCCCCCCCCGTCTCTCTCTCTCTCTCTCT
>JAFBJT010055525.1:7562-61014 GCA_016785325.1 Chascanopsetta lugubris | reverse complement strand
TGCAGCGATGGGGGGGGGGGGGGTCTCAGCTGTCAATCATGGCAGCACCAGATACATGGTCAACATTAAGGCTGCAGTAACAAACAGAGAGAGAACTAACAGATATTACAGGAAGCATCTGCCTGATGCAGTCTGATCTCACGCGACCCCATTCAAGTCTATGGAAGTTGCTCGGCTGGCACATACGAAACTTTTGCCAAAAAACGTTTGTCTTTTAAAGGCTTTTTCAAAATGTTCACAAAAATACAAACATCATATATCAAAACTTTAAAATGCAAAGAACAATGTATGTCTCGAGGTGTCTTGCAAATAGTTTTAGATGTGTCTAAATTACTATTGTAATCTATAGGTGAAATGCTTTTTTGGGCATCGAGTGGGGGATTTTTCGATGCAATATCACAAGTGGCCACTTGAAAATGAAAACATTTTTTTTTGCACGTATGAGGGAAGGTCTCTGTTACGTTCCTGTATGAATTAGACAGGTCAGTGTGCATGGCAAAGGCAAGTGGACCTAATTGAGTGAAGCAAAGATGTGTCACCTCTTATCCGTCACTCTTTGCTTAACTTGCTTAAAGTCCACTTGCCTGTGTACACCTTGTATTTTGACACATACCTCGGAAAATCAATCTAGATAATGTGGGTCCACATTCAATGTGGATCATGTGGCAGTACCTTGACAGCTCCATACATCTCCACTTGCCACATGTTACTCCAACTGTCAGAGACGGCGGGCGAGTAAAGCAGTTCTACGGCGTTACTGTTCCTCCTCGGTTTCAGCTCCATGACTCCGCCACGAGTCAAAGTCTGCTTTAATCAGTGGCGACGCCGTCCCGAGCCGCGCTCGGAGGAGGCGGGGCCTGTGATGGCGGGCTGTCGCTGAACATCAGTTTCCTGATGATGTCGGCGTAAAACGGTCCATAGACTTTCTTGTTATAGTTGACCAGGCTGATGAACTTTGCCCCGATCACGGCCAGTTCCGCTTTGATGTACGTCAAACCCACCGGTATCTGTTCCAGTCGGGCTTGTGGTTTGGGGTCACAGATGAGCATCATGACGTACTGCTGCACCCGCTCCTCTGCACGGGAAACGAAAGAATAACACGAGGTTAGAAAAAAAAAAAAACCTCTCCGGATGCGTCTCGCCTCCATTTTGCATTTCCTCGCCGCCTCACCGACTAGCATTCGGATGGGGTTGTCCGGCTGGGTGATGTTGCAGATCTGTCCCGCGAGGGTGGCCTGCAGCTCGGGGGTCAGCGCCGGATACTTCCTCTCTGCCAGAGACTTGTTGAGCTCACAGCAGATCTGAGCGCTGACGCCCTCTAGTGCCTCTTTCAGGTTAAAGTGCCTAAAGGAGGAAGAACAGAGGAAGTGAGGTTGTAAGCTTTACCACGACGTGGAGAGGAATGTAAACGGCGAAAGCAGCACTGACGGGCTGTGCATGCCGTCCAGCAGCACGCTGGTCATCCTCTTCAGCCTCTCGGACAAAGAGGGGAAACCCTGGATGGGTCCGCCGACGGTGCTGTGCACGATGAGCAGCACCTCGCTCACCGCCTGAAGCCGCTGCACCTTCCACCGAATCTCCTGCAGACGGGACTCGTCCGTCATCAGGGTCTGGAAGAGGACAAGAGACGTTGAGGGACAGCCGCAATAAGAGTGAGATGGGCGACGCTCGTGCAACACCGGCTCACCTCAGGCAGTGGTCTCTTACTGGAGTCCCATGTGAGGATGCGCAGAAAGGCGGCGTTGATAATCTGAAAAGGCCCGAGCGTCGCTTTCTCTCCTTTCCCTGGACTCTGCCCCGTGGTGGACTGCAGATCCTCCACCACAGACTTGATCCAGGAGGTGGTGTGGTCCAGAGCACCTGGAGAAGAGTTGTCAGAATGAGTGTGGCCGTTTTCAGCCATGAGCTCCAGGGGGAGTCTAAAGAATGGTGTATGGACTTTTTATTTTATTTTATTTCTTTATATCTTTTTAGATTTCAACTGAATTCCTCTACACGTGAAGCACATAGGAGAAGCTGTGGCACACTTTAATTATTATAAAAACTAAAAAAGCATGTTTGTCAATTCTTAGCTACAGTCAATCTAGAATCAAAATTACAGATTTTTTTTTTTTTAAACAGAAAAAAACCCATTTCATTTGACATTTCTGCTGATTTAAATTCATCCAAACCTTTAAAATGTCCAGTGTTCTGCTTGTTCACTTACTGGGTGTTTTCTCCAAAATGTTCTGGAACATTTTCCTCTCACATTCCACACCGTGCCGCTGCAGGACCGGCTGCAGGCAGTCGATGGTGAAGTTGATGTGATCAGCCTTCATCAGATCCAGCACACGGAAAATCTCCCTGTAGGAGACACAAGCACAGCCACCGAGTGGACGTTTAAATAATATGTTTCTATATTTGTGTTTTTTCAAATGTCTTAAAACACAAAGTACGCTCTGACCTGAACAGTGTCACGATGTTATCTGTGCTTTCCTGCAACTTCCTGATCTCCTGATCCCTGATGGGTGCACACAGTTTGCCCATGGTGCTGATGATGTAAGACGCCAGTCCCTGGATGTCCACGGCGTCGTTGTCCACCTGCTGACGAATCAGGTCCATGTCCAGCACTTCCATGATCTGGGTCTTTGTTTGAGTGGCAACCGGGAAGGTCAGTAGGATCTGTGGGAAGAGGGGAAACCATTGTAGTTTCTGCAAAAACACGGTAAAGTCATCGGGCCACCTTTGCTTTCAAAGATGGCCACTCTATCCACTGAAGCACTGATGCTGGGAATGCAAACTTGGACAGCTATCTTCAATGAATGTAGCTCCACCTAGTGTTAAAACTAAGAAGTACAATGAAATCAAGCGCAAATTTCATTATATATTTGGAATTTGCTGCAGGCCAATTAAAATGGTTCGGGGGGCTGTAGTCAGCTTTGTTTTATTTTTTTATACTTTGTTGTTTAGGGTACTACATGTAATATACGACACCTTGTTAATTAAGATCATGAACATGTCGAACTGAGCGGCAACGCTGCTGCTGAAGAGCGAAGCCATGTGCTAACCTCTCTGATCTCCTCCAACAGTCTGATGGCGTGGTCGTACTCGGGCGGGTCGTCGTTCAGCTCCCTCTCCAAAATGTCCCAGAAGGCTTTGTGGACATTGTCTGAGACCAATTTCCATAAACTGACAAAGAAGAACAAAATCTGGGAGTCAGGGAGAAATTAAATGGGGTGTACAAAGGGAGGCGGTGATGGAGATGTGAGCCATGAATAATAGAAGCAGAGATAAACGGTCAGAAGCAGCTGGCGTACCTGTTGGGAGGTGGGCTGGCTGGCTGTAGATGGAAGTTGTGGTTGACGGTGATCTCATGGGTGATGCTCAGGTTGAAGAGGTCGCTGGCAGATTTCATGACTTCGTCCATGGTGATGACTTTGGGTGGACTCGCTGAGGGGAAGGAACAGAGGTGTGTGAAGTGCTGGTGTTACCTGATGCTGTGGTATAAACCAGGGGTGTCCAAACTTTGTCACTGTACAGAAACGTACCCTAAAAGCTGGGGCCACTACTAAGGTTAAGAAAATTAATCAATTAATCAGAGATTAGTGGGTCAATCATATTTGATCATCAAATATGTGTGGGCAATATATCTGTGTGTGTGTAAACTCACAGGACGGCGTGCAGTTCTTGCTGGAGCAGTTGCTGCTGAAGCCCTCACTGGTCGACGTCATGCTGTCGCAGTGCTCCGACTCCACATCGCTGCCTTGCTCGTCGCCGCTGGACGAGGAAGTCGGTCGCTCGTCATTTAGAGGCATCTGTTGTTGCACAAACGGCAAAACGAACAAAAACAAAACAGACTTGTCAAACTCAAAACTGGCTGTCAGGGAAAGGGGGCCCTTTCATTTGTCAGCGTGTCAACAGTTGTTGTTGCCATGGCGGTAAACAGACAAAGCGCACTGCAACACAGCTGGCGAGCTAAGCTGGTTCCTATGGAAACAGAGATTAGAGCTTCAACATATAGTTTTGCTCATTAACAGCGTACAAAGTAATTCAGGTTTAGAGAGTGTGAGCGTGTGTGTGTGTGTGTGTGTGTGTGTGTGTGTGTGTATACTAGAGGCTGACAATAATGCACAACATAGAATAGAAAATAACTATTTGATCGATCGCTGAGAGAAATAATCAATCATAACAGACATGTAAACATTGAAAAAAAAAGTATGATACAGACATGAGCTCAACAGAATGGAAATAGATTCCATCACTGTATACATATAGACACCAGCTGTTAAAGTGATTGGAGTGAATGAAGTGGAAAACAGTGGAAATCAGGACACAACTCATATCCACCAAATTCTATTCTATTCCTTTCGTCTACATACAAAACCATCTCCAGGTGTTTGTATTGTGTCTCCAGGGCAACAAGGGACAACAGAAGGCTTCCAGAAACAGTCAAATCTATCCGGTTACGCCAGTCCTGTATTATGTTGTCCGAACAAAGACAAACACAGGTGATGTCAGTGTGTAATTGGGGTGGATGCACACTAACTACAGGTATCCTGGTAAGTTATGCACATGACTATTCATTAAAGAGCCAGTGTGAGAGTGAGGCAACTTTGTTATTGGTGGAAAAGACACACAAAGTGATGCATCTGTAACACGCAACTTAATCACAAGATGCTGGTAAAACCCTGCGCACTGTACCTTTAAAAACACACCAAAATGTCATCGCGCTTGGCTAAATATAGCTACAAGAATATATTCTGGTCGCTGTAACGTCCACAGGCGCCCGCCGAACTTCTCTAAAGACACGTGGTGCTGATAGTGTGGCCCCTGGGTGTCACTGCTCCTCACTCTGCTCTCAGTTATCTGTTGCCAAAAATGAATGCACACTCCCTTTTGGTTTAAAGATAGCCCAGGGGTGGGGTGGGTGGGGGGGAGTGGGGGACAGCAGCGTGCAACTTCCGCTTATACCACCCCGCTGGGGCCTGAAGCCCATTCATTACATCATCTGCTAGACTTGACAGATAGGTCACAGCCATGTGATTAGTTTGACTCTGCTGCTTTGTTATGAGAAATCCTCTTAGAGTAATCTGAATGTCCAGAGCTGCTAAAATACACACCAACGAAAAGAGAAGTGAATGATGAATGATCAATGCCAGTTGGCCCCTGTAACAGAGCAGTGAAATCGATGACAAGATTTGTCACCAATCAATCAGCAGCTAATTTAATCAGAAAACTGTCATGGCTGACATCATCGGCTCACGATGTGGCGAGTGTGTGAACTTTGCAGTTACACCAAGTTCAAGCATCTTTGTTCAGTGACCAGAGTCACGTCATATTCAATATATACGTTGATTTCACACACAAGAATGACCAGTGCAAATAAAACCACTATTTGAAATTCAAACACTGTTTACCTTGACTTTTCTGGGCTCCTGTAAAAACACAATGGTGCGACATGGAGCCTCTATACGGGAGGACACGGCTCCACGTGTACATAAATATGAAATACTTATTCAAAGGTAATGAAAACAACCATTGAGAAACTCTGACTATTACACCGTCATAGAGATATAATAATAACGGTGTATTCCATTAGAGCCAAAAATAAACAGAAACCCTATTACACACTGAACCTTTAATCAAACACACTACTAGACAATCTGCAGGATTATCCTGAGACTTTGGTCAAATGCATGAATGGGTGATTGTCACATGCACTAGGATGAGCACATGACTAGAGTGTATAGTCCTTTGTGAAGAGCAGGTGACAACACACTGTTACACAGTTACTAAAGGAACAAAGACCTGAGATCCACACACATTCAACTGCAGCACATTGTAAACAAAGCAGTGCAGCAAGGGGCGGGGCTAGCAGCACAAGGGGCTCTCGTCATTGGCTGAAGCTCCCTGTCACTCATCCCTACATGGAACATCTTTGGGTACATCGCTGTGCACATCTATTAAAAAAAAAAAAAGTCCACACACGCGTAAGAGGTGGGTACACGTGATCTCCCACGGTACAGACCAAAACAACAACACATTTAAAGCTGTGGATTGGACCGTCAATCTAGCCATCAAGCTAAAAGTGCGCTAAATACATTTAACTCTTTAATTACAGCTTTTGATGTTGCCGCTGTCAATCTCACCATTACTGTTGGGAGCATTTGAACAAGTTTCGCTATTTTGAAACTAATGGACAAAACCTTGAAAGCAGCATATAGATCATAAGTGTGGCGAATTCAATGCTAGAATTTGACATTAGCTTCCGTGTTGTTTGACATTCGACGACTTGAGGCGTAAGTTTCCGCTCGGCGACAGAACGGGGGATTAAGGAGGAAAAACACCCAGACAAATCCAGCCGAGTTGTTCAAAAATGTGACAGTTACTAATGTAACGGAAGAAAATCGTCTTTACCTCATTCGAAGTGTCTAAAAATGAAGAGTGAATCCAGAAATAGCGCAGCTGTAGACGAGGATTCGTGTCGAGGAGTCCGTGTCTGAGTGTTTAAAGGTCCTTCTTTCACCAGCTGGCCCTGAGGACAAACAGGCGAAACCATTTCAAGACAGGGGGTGTACTTGTACCCCGAACACAGAGCCACGCAATGTTCAAGACAACCATTACTTGTGTTGTATCAAATGTTGATTTTTCACATTTACGCTTAATATAATCAAATTTATATATTTTCTGTTCATGGAAAAATACGCGAGAAACTTTTGTAAACGATAACAACACATTCAATTGAAATGGTACAACCCGCTCTTCTTCACGTGGGACGAGGTTTACGGATGTGACGTCAGTTTGTGTGTACATGTGTGCTCACAGCGATATGTGTTTGATCAGAGATTGTGCTTTTACCAATCATTCAATCAATCAGATGCAATTATAATAAGACTAACAACAACAACAACAACAATAATGATACTATAATAATAATAATAATAACAACAATAATAATAATAATAATTATTATTATTATTATTATTGTTATAGTATCATCACCATTAGCAGTAATAATAGTTATAGCAGTCAATAAAATTTAGTTACCTTCATATTTTGTAGTTGTTTTACAATTTGTATTAATTACAACAGTGAATAGTGGCATCCAAGGTATCCGTTGGCAAGTCCAAGCGGCCACTAGATGGTAGTAGAGTCTCTGCTACTGGATGGTGTCTGAACACACTGTGAGTGGAAGGTCACATTCATTTAGAATTGATAAAATGACACTTTTACAAATATCTTAATAAATAATAATGCCCCTCATTACAACTTGAGTGGGAGCAATACCAGTCCCATTACCCACGTAGTCCCATGTATCTGTACTGGATGTCTAATTGCTACTGATAATTACATTTGACAGTTGTCGATTATATCAACATTTTATTCTATATCATTTATATTTAAATATTTGTGCTCTTTCTACCAAACATCTAGCATCATAATAACGTTCTCATACAAAAACAATACAGCCCATTACACAACAACAACAAAGATCATAAAGGTACCTCTGAGAAACCATGACCTGATACTCAGGTTAAGTTAATGACGGTCATGAAAAGGTTGCTGTGGAAAAAAGAACACCCACATGATGCGTTGCAAAAGATTAATATTTATACAAATGCGATTTTTGAGACTTGATGGAGCCAGAGCCCTTCACAGGTCAGGAATTAAAAGTCGCACAAACGTTCTCTTAGGCGCTCATTTGGGGGAGAAGGTGCAAGTCATGGCTCGGCACTGGGGGTAAAATTCAAAGGAATTACTTTGATGCTCTAATTTTCCCTCTTTGATGAATCGAGCGACCTGATTGGTTGATCCCAGGCTTTGTTCTAGCTCCCAGGGCTGACTGTATGCTAGGAAGACACTTAAGACATTGCGCCAGAGGTTTAACATGTTCAACATGTTCTGTGTTAAAAGGAGTGAGACATTTGTCTATAACGAAACCTAATACACAGACTACCGAAGGGTAAGAAGAAACTGGTTGTGCAGCAAGTCGTGGCTGGGTGCGTCTGTGGAATGACAAAAGAACGCAAATAGATTTAGATCAGAGGTTTTAATAACAAACGAGGAACAAGCAGGAAACTACCTGAGCCAAGTAATCAGGGTGAAAACTAGACAGAAAATGGCACAGGAGGGATCCTTCATACAGTCCTGTTAAAGGTGCAGTGTGTAGGAGTTAGTGCACATGGAAGATACAATGGTAAGGTTTGCAATCCACAGAGTGGCCACTTGAGGCTGGCTCCAGCTTCTGGTCTCAATCAGCCACACGTTTCCCTGTCTGGTGGGGTGAATTTCTGTATTTACTCATTTTCATTCAGTTTAAATTGTGCATAATTATGGGGCGTGGCCTCTTGAGTGACACCTGAGCCGACCCCGCCCATTTTTGGATGCACCAGAAAGTAGGAGGAGTCAGGCAGATGGTGACCAGTGAGCCAGCCACCATATAAACTTTACTAACACTCTTATGATGAATATGCAAAATAGTTTTCATGTCCCTGAAATTAGATCTACATAAATCATATATTTATACTTCCAATACTTTTTACCCCCAGTACCAGTTATTGAGATCATGGAATGCTTGGTATCCTTTGTTCTTTTGCAAATAACTACAAGACCTGCATGCAAACTCTTGGGGGTATGTCGCCCAGGTGAGGATGAACCTTTTATTCCACCCGAAGTATTTCATATACTCAGTAGTATTCTGGTCCAGGTAGAGCAGCCACTCTGCCAGCTCCTTGGGCGAGGAAAAGTCATCCACGTGAATGAAGGCATCGGCAGGGATATGATCTTCGTAGTTCTTCCTGGAAGTGCCCAGAACGACGGGCACGCTCCCGTACTGCAAGGGATTGAAGGTCTTTTCTGTGATATAGTCCCTGTGTTGAGAGTTTTCAAAGGAGAGGTAGAACTTACAGCTGCGTATGATGCTCACAAATTCTTGATCATTGATCCGTTTGCCAAAACCGACCCCATATCCCTCGATATGGATGTACTGCTTGAGCTTGTCGTAGTAACGAACTCTTGCGTGCTCCGTGTTCCAGTTGCTCACCACCCAACAGACCAACCTGCTCTTCGCCGGCAGCTGGAAACTGTCCACCTCGGATGCTCGTTGGACCAAACGGCCAGTGGGCACGCTAACATGCGAGTCTTGGCGTAAAGTGCACGTCAAGTTGAACAAGTCATTGAGCGCGGGTATGAGGGACGAGTGTGTGGGCGATTCCAGGTTAAACCACACCCACTTCTGAAACCAGGGACGAGGCTCGGTTGGCAAATTGTCCAGATTGGAGTTGATGTCCCTGTGGTGGAAGATGACCCCATGGGCTTTGTGGTACAGAGACTTGTTGTTCGTCAAGCTGCATCCCTTGATGTCGTACTTGTCGCAGTTGAGCTCAAACTTGTAGCCGTACGGCCACATCCAAATCAGGAGGAGAGTGTCGGGTACCGCCTCGGCCTGGACCGGGGCTGAGCTACGGTTAAGTCCTTTCGGCTGAGGAAAGCTCAAATCGAGGATGTCGAGACCGGCTTGGTGATACGTAAACAAGATGACCAGGAAAAGTGCGATGGTGCCGAGGGCGTAGCGTAGGCCCGGGCCCTCGCAGCACAGCCGGGACATGGTTTCACCTCTGGAGGGAGAGCAGAGGGGGTTTAATTCAGTGGCTTAGCTCCTGTGTTTTATTGGTGAGGATTTCCTTGATACGCAATGCGTGTTCAACCTGAGCTAACAGATGCCTCGTCTGTGCACACACAGCTTTAGTTTATTTTATATTTTCTATCCCACCCCTTGATTAAACTAATATTCAAATGACCCAATAACAGCCCAAGGTTGGCTCTGAGGTCAGCAGTGTGGCGCCATTTAAGGCCATCACTTTCTGCTAGTTGTAAATAACGATGCAAGAACACTCCCGTTCCCAGACTACCATAACAAACCATATCTGGAAGCACTCTGACCAAAGTCTTTCCTTAAAGAATCCCACCCTCGTGGCGGCGCAGCAGAGCTGATGGTGGCACTGCCCAGTGTGTATGCCGCTGTGATCTCTCGAGTAAAGCCTTTCTCAGCCTAAGACATCCTGTATACGAGGCCTTGTGCTCTCCCTCTCACTCTTTCTGCTCTCGTCAGCAGCCGACCTCCACAATTTCCATAACTACATCATGTGGGCGAATGGAGGGAAGTGGAAGAACATGCTCTACTAGCGAGCCACACCCACCAAAAACCACCAGAGGGGACATTATCAACCGAAAGAGTCGATATTTCCATGAGAACTCATTTACTTTGACATTTACTATCACTACTACTAAGTGGGACGAAGTCAAATCTGGGACAGTTACATTACGTCAAAAGGAAGTCAAATCATTTCTTTTAAAATGAGATATGTAGTATTTATCTTCCTCTTTTTATTCCCTCCTGTCCTCCATGGCCCGAACTTTTCCTCATGGTGCACAATGGCAGTACCGTCGGATCTCATTTAAATAGTCTGTACAGACGTACCTAATAAAGTGGACATGGAGAGTCACAAAGTACAAATGACCAAACTATAGTGGGAGAAATAAATGCACTCTTAAGTCAAAATAGAATAAAAGGCTGATCATCTCCGTTTAGTGAGATTCACGTGAGATGTCACCCTGCTATTCAACTTTCAAAACTCAGAATGTTAGTTTGACAAGTGATATCAGGACATCAAGTGGTCCAGTGATAAAGAAGAAACAAGATGCAACAGTCTCACCTTTGCTGTGCGGAAGCTCTGGTAAATGAGAAAAACAAAATCGGTCGGACGCAGAATTCAAAAACCAAAATCAACTTCCATCTCACGAATCGCTAACAAAAACTTGAGAATCAGGTTGAGTTAGCTGTATTGGCGATGGCTGGCGTTCCCTAGCGAAGGAGGAAGTCTGCCCCGCTGAAACTAAACCACACCCCCATCACAGAGAGGACAAGAGGGATGTGTGATGTTAATAGGATAGGTGTCACGGTATGCGTTTACTGGGGAACCTGATCCTGTGTCAGTGCCAGGCAGTCACTTTACACTTTCCTGCAATATCTCAACACCTGTGCAAGCAATGACATCAGAATACATTGTGTGTGTGTGTGTGTGTGTGTGTGTGTGTGTGTGTGTGTGTGTGTGTGTGTGTGTGGATATTCATTGAAACTACGGCAGAAAAAAAAACATTTGTGAACCTGTCGCAGGCTGGTGGGTGGTTCCGTTAGGGGAGGGGAGGGGAGTGCCCCCCCCCAATAGACTAGTAGGGGAAACACTGCTCTCTCTCTCTCTCTGTCTGTCTCCCGTGTTGACGTGACGAACGCCGGTTGAAACGTTACCGGCAATCTACCAACACCGCCCTGCCATCGACGTATTGGGCACCACAGGCCCAGAGGATAACCTATGTTAGCCTTCAGTTACTATCACAACTCAAAAGTTTGTCCAATCTGGGCTACTGTAAAAACATGGTGGTGCAACATGGCGGCGTCTGAGGAGGGGAAGTGGTCTTTGTATGAATTCAAAAAGCCAATTTTGGTGGAAATGAAAACAACCGCTTGCACAGTCAGGTGACGCTACACTAAAAGTCTTACACACTGGACCTTTAATATGCCAATTACAACACTTGTAAGCAGAAAATGTGTCCAAGGTGCATCTAAACCAGGGGTGTCAAACCAATTTTAGCTCAGGAGCCACATGCGGCCAAATCCAATCTCAAATGGGCGGGACCAGTAAAATCATAGCATAACTTATAGCTACATTGACCTCTCACGTCAAACCAGAGACAACCCCAAGTGTCCCGGCAGAGGAAGTGCAGGTCAGTGAACCTCAACATGAATTAATCTCAACATCTTCTCTGTCATTTTTACACTTTGCAAAATCCTCCCGTGGGCCGGATTGGACTCTCTGACGGGCCAATCCTGGCCCGCGGGCCACACGTTTGACACCCCTGATCTCAACATTTAAAAGTACCGACAATTGTTAAAAAGTTCAGGGAATCAGACAGACCCATGATGTTAGCGTCAACAGCCAACTGTTCTCCGAATTCAACAGCCATGATGGATTATTGCACATGACTCATCTAAGGCCTCTTCATACGTATCCGGGAAGAAAAAAACAAAAAAACAAAAAAAGCCTTCACGGTGATCACTTAAAAAAATAATGACGTATTTACACTTCATATATACGTTGCCGGTACAAGTCGCCTGACTGCTGAAAAGAGTTGAAATTAAAACATAGAGCTATCTGATGATGTGGAATGAGGATGTGGAAAATGAGACGTCACAGGTCGCTGAAATAATCAGGAATGTTTTTTTTAAGTGGTCGACTTTACAGATAAATGAACAAGCGAGTGGTTTGAAAAGCAAAAATATCAACACTCCCGTAACAGATAGGTGGCGTCGGTCTAGTTCTTACACGTACCCGTGTAAGGCACCGCAGCCGAAGCAGCGCTTTCTTTAGTGCCTCGCTGGAAAGACACTGGTATGATCTCTATTTGACAAACCTGCCATCGCACATTACTGCACTTACACAAACTGATTGTTTTTCTGTTAATGCAACACCATGTCATGTATTCATCAACATCACAACCCTGCTGGAAATTCATTGTGCTGGACTCAGCGTTGGAGGGATCAAAGGTACACTGTGTAGGATATTCATGACATCGAGGGCGATTTTGAGTGATGTTTTTGTGCAAGACATTGAGCGATAAATTGCACCCTCTCCTCAAAATGCTGCACAAAGATGCAGAATCCCTTTGTGACAAACCTCCCCCCAAAACTTAGCAGTATTGGACACGAGGTAGAGATATTCAGTTGGCTCGCTGATCCACTAAATGCCGCTACATCCTACACACTGTGCCTTTAAGGACGTTTTCATTTAGAGAGAGGACAAAATCTACTTCATAGTTACATCGTGCTGCTTTAACAAACTCTGACCAGGCAAAACTCATCCTTCCCTGGTCAACATCCTTCCAGATCATAGAATAAAGAGCAGGCTGGATGATGATGATGATGATGATGCTCTCTAAAAGGAGGTGGGGCGGAGAAACAGTTGCCATGGAGACATACTGCAGAGGGGTTCTGCTAGTTTGCCCCGTCTCAGCCATGAAGGCTGGGCTGTCTTTTTGTCTACCTTTTCCTCTCCGTGCCCACGGAGGCAACTCCTGGATGGAGAGGGGAAACTGCAGGCTCATCAGTGCTACACTTGAAGCCGCCTCCCACTGGGTATCAGGCAATTCGGTGGATTTGTTTTTTCGTCGCTGCCCCTTTGATCACTACCGACGTGCAGCGGAACCCAAAAGGTTTGATGGAACCATAAATGGACAGTTGTCAGAGAGCGAGGAGGCGTTCGACACATGTTACGGCTTTACCAAGAGGGAAGCTGATCCTTCAAAAACCTCGATGCACTCAATCATTCATGACATGGACACAAACACCTTCCTGAATAAACTGTGTTGGGTCCATCTCAACCCATCAGCGTTTCGACGCCCCGAAGAATTTCAAGTAGAAAACAGTAGGAAAACCCCAGCAGTTGTAGAACACAGTATAGAAGAAGTAGCTTCCACCACAACCTTTTAGGTCCCACTGGTTGGGCAGAAAGTTCTGTGCAGGTTAATTTGAGCAACGTGTAGAATTTTAAACCAAGTCGGATTTTTCAAAACACAGACACCATCGTCTTTGATGGGATTTGAAAACGTCACATTCAACCAGTGTCTCTCTCTCTCTCTGCGAGAATTCAAGGCTCCTCTGCCTGCCGAAAAGAAGATACTTCATTTGCCGCCATCTCCTCTGCATTACCCGAATAAGTCCTTCAGGTCATTGTTGACCGATGCACTATGTTTAACTCCGCTTTGGTTTATGCTAGGGGCAGCAGCAGGTTGAGAGAAGTTCTGCGGGCTGAAAAAGGGGTTGGCTTGCATCCCAAAGCCAGTGGACACGCCTCCCATGCCGGCCGGCATGGCCTGCATGTGAGTCTGAGCGGTCTGGGATGAGCCGAACTGATTGAGCCACGGTGTGGTGGATCCAGGAGCGGCCGCGGGACCCATTTGGTTGAGGGAGACTTTGGGTTTGCTGGGTGTGAAGAGGCTGTCCAGGGCCGACATGTCAGGGGCTTTGTTCGTCTGCCCCAGGGGTGTGTGATTCTGAGTGAGCGCTCCAAAGTTTGGGGCGCTGGCGGTGGTGGCCATGCCGCCGTAGAGGCCGGGGCCCGTGGGCCGCATGCCCATCCCCACGCCGCCCCCTCCCGTCTGGAAGCCCATCGGTGCGTTGAAGCCATTAGAGACCGGGGCGCCCATGGAGCCGACGGCCGGGCCGGAGGACGGGAGAGTTGAGATGGTGGTGCCCTGCACCGGGGCTGGGCGCGTCGCGTTGGCCAAGGACAGCGTGTTTAGTGACGTCATGCTATTGAGGAGGCTGCTGGTCAGATCCTTGGTCTGCAACATTGAATGAGGTGACATTAATCTTCACATTTCCGACAGTGTGTTCATGTAAAAGTGAGGGGACACCTGAGGGTGACAGGTCTGACATTATGTAGATCTAAACCCCTCCCTCTGACAATCAGGGCCCAAACAATGCAAAAATATAGACTGTATGATACACGTTTATTCCGCCCATGATAGCGCTTATATTTTTTTCAATCTGACAAGACCCGATATGGAATGCACGGATGTCGCTGTCATACACACACGACTCTCATATCTTTAGTCTCCTGCATTTGAAATAGGCAACTGAGGCTTGCGGCTCGTACCTGTGAGTTGGCGCTTGAGGCTGTTTTGATGGTCTGTGGTGCCAACGGCTGCTGGTTCCTCAGTTTGGCTGCTTGTTCCTGCTCCTTTGCCAGCCGCTGTTTCTCCTCCAGGGTCAGAGACATCTGCAGCAGATTCAAGGGGAAAAAAGAGACATTACTGGACAGCAGAGGGGGAAGTATTTTTTATGTGAAAAAAATATAAAAATAAAAACGTATCCATACTCTGTTAGGCTGCGAAGCTGATGCCGCCGCTGGTGCGGACCCATTCTCTTTTCCATTCACACTCGCGTTGCCAAAGATATCATCAATCTGACAGAGGTAAAAAGTTTTTATTTTTAATTTAAAAAATTAAAAATAAAACACAACCCTGAGGCTGTGGACAATCCGAGGCATGCACATTTAAAACGCAAAACCCGAAAAGGGTCTCGTGCAAGGCATTTTGATAAAGACAAGAGAGGAAGATAAGAAAGCTTTTGTTTGGAGCGATTGTTTAGAGCACAAAGACAGTCTCTGAATGCATTTTGTGACAGGAATGATTTCAAAAACAAAAACAGTCCCCAGTGTGAGGACATGTCATGGATCATGGCTATCACGGGGTACAGGGTGGCAACCAACAGCATATGGTGTTGAATAATTTATTTGAGAGGGGAAATTCAAGAGCAAAGCTGTTCCATGCAAATAAAAGTAACATGACCCAGAAACTAGGAAAAGAGGTTTCCTAAAAGACAAAATATTATCCACAGGCTAAGATCTCAGACTTTTGAGCGTGGAACCGAAACTTCACCTGGTTACTGGAGCTGGGCGGACTCTTCCTCTCCTCTGATTGGTTCCCTGGATTTGAGATGTTTAAACTCCTGTTTGAGGAGGAAGAGACGAAAAGGAAGTTGAACGGAGATGTTTTTGCAGAGGATGGCTAGTCAAGCAACTATACAATTCCATGAAACTTCAATATTGACTCTTTGGCAAATCCAACAAGAGGTCAAATTTCAATGGAAAATATTCCATGAATATTTATTTAGTGCTTGATGAATAAAAACGGGCGAATACCTCTGCTGCTCCTGCATTACGTGCAGCTGCTCCAACTTGGTCTTGTGTTCCGCCTCCATGCGACTCAGCATTTCACGTATAACCAACATGAAGGAGTTAAACTGTGAAACAGAATTGTGCCAATGTCAAACAAAGTATTTTTCAGTTTTGCCACAAAAACTCTCACCTGAAAAAGATAAGCAGTATCAATGAAGAGAAGTGTTCAACATGTTAAAAAAAAAAAAAAAGGTAGGCCGTGCAGTACCTGATTCAAGTTGAGGTTGTTGTCTATACTAAGCGAGACAAGGTGCGGCAGGGTCTTGGCAGCAAGATGCTCTTTGGGAATGCCGAGCTTCTTGTGGCTGAAGGTGCATTTATAGATCCCTGCAGCAAAATTACGAAGAGAAAAAAAATGAGGCGGACAAGCAACGGTCGAGGAAAAGAAAGAGGTTGCGATCAGTCACATGAGTTGTGCGTTGAAAAGTGAGAGAGTTGTGTTCTTTACCGAGAACACCCATGAGCACGGCCGGCTCTCTGGAGGGGATCTGCTGCAGGAAGGGCAGGATCTCGTCGATGACGTACCACTTGTCCAGATACTCTAATATCTTTCCCAGACACACCAGGGAGTTCACGCGGACCTTGACAGTGACAGCGGATGGTGTTAAAACTAAGAGGTACAGTCAGGTTGCACAAAAATGCCACGTGGGGCCGTTATATTTTTAGAATTTGCTGCGGGCCAATTAGAAATGGCAGTTGGTCCGCGGGCCGTAGTTTGGACACCCCCGGTTTACATAGGACGGTCAGGGAAAAGAGAGACTATCCGAAACTCACAGCGAGTGAGGAGGTCTGCAGGCAGGCTGATTTGATCCGTGGGATGAGGGAGTTCTTCATGGACGGGTAGTCGATCAGGTTGGCAAACGTTGGGATGATGTTCAGGCACAGCTCCTGCGCGGGCGCAGATCACGTGACGTTATGAAATCGGACATTTTTCTCATGCCGAGCGCGACAGCGTTCTATTCTTATCCCTTCTCTCAAGATTAAGACTAAAAAAAGGGGCAAACAGTAAAAAGAGGTGACAAAAAAGAATTTCACACTTCAAAGGTGCTTTCCCCTTTTTCGGATCAACGAGGAACTAGATTCGACTTATATACAGTCGAGAAATCAACACACACACACTCAAAAACACGCAGAAGTACAGCCAAGTACAAGTAGAAGTGTATTTGAAAGACAGGGTGCGTTATAAAGGAAGTGTCGATTTCAACTGTTATGACCTTTTAGAGATGATGCTCCACTAGACAATTTCTGCTTTATTGATTGAGTTGAAGACTCTACCTGGATCTGTACGGAGGGGGCTTCCACAGCTCGATAGACCATCGGCAACACGCTGTTCTTGATTTCCTCGGGTGGTGTTTTGGTCAGCAGCAAGTCCATCTTCTGAAGGAAGATCAGCAGGATCTGCATAGCACAAGGACGCGGTCGGTCACAGCAGGTGGGGCGGAAAGCGAGAGGACACTGTGCTAGCCGCTACTCATGAGTGTGGTGGTTAAAGTGGACGTGAGAGGAGACTGCGATTTCAGTGGCTTTAGTGAAGCTTTTAGTGCTACGTCATCGACAGTATGACACATACATGAGCTGATGTAAAAAAAAAAAAAAATGTAAAAAAAAAGATATATATAGAAATATATTCACAACAGAGACCACTCACCATGTTACTAGCCTGAGGAGGCATGGGGAGGAAAATACAGAGAGAGACACGTCTTGATGAAGTGAATATTCTGATTTTCAAAAACATAAGCAACAACTCTTCAGGCGAGGTTTCACAAAACAGATACGACACATTCGCTTAGAACAAATCAAAGGCTGAAAACAAAGTGTGTAGTCTCCTGAACAGTGATTTTGAAACATGACCCCTGATGGAGACCCTCATGACTTTGTATGAGTACCCAATTTGAACTGTGTCACAACTATAAGAGGTTGACAGCCACAGATGCTCTCTCTCTCTCTCTCTCTCTCTCTCTCTCTCTCTCGACTAAGTCAGGAAGCTTTGTCTTATACAAACACACACAACACCAACCAGCCTCTTCCCAATGGGCATAGAGAGAGTTCTATGTTGTGCGTACCTGAATGGGCTCCTGCTGCTTGAAAACAGGCGCGAGGTCCGGCAGGATGAGACGCACGTACTCCTCTTTCGTGCACTCCTCTGCGATGAGCAGCACGTTGGGCAGCACAAAGGGAACCATGTCCGGGTTGACAAACTCGGACATCAACGCCGGCAAGATCCGGTACACCACCACCCTCTGCAAGAAGGTAAGAGGAAGCCAATGACTGCAGACTGCAGGACTTTCCGTACATAAAAGAAAGTAGTATAAAATGCAGAAGAGATAAGCAAAACAGAAGCAAAAACAACTGATAAAACACAATTTCAGTGAAACAATGGGAGGTATGAGTGAGAAGGTTGTACACGTATGAAAGGAGGGTATCTTCAATGAAGTGGTAGCTCCACCTAGTGTATAAACTGAAAGGTACAATCAGGACAGTTTCAGGGCCAATTCCAAGCGGTTCGTGGACAGCAGTTGGCCCGCGGGCCATAGTTTGGACACCGCTGAACAAGACCAAAATATACACTACTGACCTTGGGCAGTTTGGGCAGGACCTTGGGAAGGCCTTTGAAGAACTGCGACTTCTGCAGGTTGTCCCTTTGAAAGAGGGAGTCGAAGTACTGAAGGGTGACGGCGCCCACGTCGTCAAAAAACGGGATCTGAGGACGGCGGCGGCGAGACGACATAAAAGACCAGGCGTGAGTTCCAACAGGAGAGCAAATACTGATAGAGAATGCAGTCTCACGTGATCACGTTAACGCATGTGATAGGGCGAACCTTGGTCATCTGGTCGGCATCTGGTCGGACGTTGGGAGTGACACTCAGCAGCATTTTGACGTGCTCCCGGACCTCTTCGGGGATTTTGTTGAGCAGCGCCGGGCTGATGCTGCTCAGCTGCGGTGGACCAACACAGGGATGGTGAGGCGGAGCACAGGCAACAAAAGCCAGCGACGGATCAGTCACAGTCTGACACAGTGTGTGTTTACCTGGTCCAGCTGCCGGCTGAAGCTCTTGAAGATATCGTGCTTGTTGACCTGGAAAACAGGCTTGCCCTCGTTGAAGATGGCATGCATGACCACGCCCAGCGAGTACATGTCCGAGGCCGAGTCGCAGCTGACGGACAGGATGTACTCCGGGGCCAGGTATTCGGGGTTGGGTAGGCAGAGTGGCGGGAGGTTGGGCTCCCACTCTTTACACGTGTACTTGGGCTGAGGGGGAGACGAAGGGGGCAATAAATGTCAAGAGGTGAAAAACAAATGGAACCTTCCGGGCCTGGACGGAGGAAACAGAACTCTGTGGCGTACCTCTGCGTCTGACGGGTTTGTGGAAGAGATGCTGAAGTCGAAGCCCATGATCTTCCACGCTCCACTCTTGTTGAGGATGATGTTCTCCAGACACAGGTTCCCGTGAACCATTTTCACACCACCGTGGAGGAAGGACATGCCCTCCGAGATCTGAAGAATTCCAACAGTCACATTAGTAATAAGCTTGTATGGATGTTCTCAATATAAATGACATGTCGCCGGTTAACAATCCCAGCGTTACACAGCAGAGGGGCACTAATTATCACAGAGTACACTTTTTTTTTCCAAAATGTCTTTTTAACAGCTGACATCACTGTAGCAGTATAAGTCCAATGCAGGGCCAATCGGAGCAGTCCGTTGACAGTATGAGGAAAATACAGCATTTTCAGATTTGGTAATACCAACCCCAAAACATGAATGAATGTACTACTTTTTGAGCCGAGACAATAAGCCAGTGACAATATCACAACAAATGAGGGGCAATGGTGTAACATTGAAGTAGAGCAGCAATTTGTTGTGAAACTGGGGCGGCGTGCGGATGGGCGCGCAGTCATTTGTTGTGAAACTTGGAATACAAAACGAAAGATTTGAAGCGCCTCCAAAAAAAGTCCTTTCCTTGAGGTATTCATGGCAAAGACACTTTTTTTTCTGTAGCCCACAAGAATAACGATGCGATACACCTGAGAGGTTTAGCAGGATTACTTCACATGTCTCATGAAAAAGTGCCTGGATCCTCCAGAGATGAATGTGTTGTTGTGAATGTGGCTGGGCAGACAGCGCCCTCCTGTGGTGTTTAGGTAAAGGGAAAATCCAGACTTAGCGCTGCAGTCATAGCTCATAGTCATAACTCACAGTAGGACAGTGAGGGTGATAAAAGTGCCTTAGATGTTGTGTACACAGGATAAAGGCCTAACAGGTCAAATATTTAAAATCTTCAACCATATAAGCTTCAATTATAAACCTGGGATTGCTGCGATTTGCTAAATTCCACCCTCACCTGCAGCAGCCCGTACTTGGTCTCCACATCATAGAGTTTGTACTCTTTGATGTCTTTGGGCACGGGGCTCGGCAGGTTGTCCCAGTGGCCCAGCACGTTGGACAGACTGGCAAACACCGGCTCCGTGCAGAAGGCCAGGCAGTCCCTGAGGGCCACACAGGAGGAGCGACATTAGGAATCAGACTCTTGGATACACAGAGACGATGACAGAATATACAGCCAAAGGCAAAAAGCTTTAAAACAGGAAGTGCAAAACGGCGTCAGCATGACTTTACCCTCCGAGGATGAACATCACACCCAGAGAAGAATGATTATTAATAGTTTTGTGTTGTAGTTTAATAGATTCTAGATTCTAAACAAAGAGAAATTCATTTTTACTGTACATGTACTTTACATTGGATCTAAATATGTGTTATCAACCACATTAACTACAAATAGTCAGTATCAGCCCTGATAAACAAATATTGGACGACCCAGATCACACACACTTATACAACACACTCATGCTCTACACTCGCTCCCACAGAAGGAGACAAATGTGTCTGACAGCTTTATTTTTACCTTGAATACCAAAACTCTTTGACTTGTGACTCATTCAGGTCATCGTGTGTGTGTGTGTGTGTGTGTGTGTTATTTACCGTGACTCCTCCAGAGGATGCTGCACAGTCAGGAGACGGGGGTGACGCAGCCTGGTGAGCTGTTGGACCCCTCTCTTCAGCGAGTCAATGATCTGGTCCTTGTCAAACTTCTGGAACTTGTCCACCACCTTCTTGTCGAACACAAACACTGCCACCTCCTGGCAAGTCGGAGACAAACCGGCCGAGTCACTGACCGAGTCGAGGGTTCGTTTTGGGTGTGGGCAGCTGGTGGTCTCGCGTGCCGTTACTCACCTGTTTGGTGGACTTCTTTGTGCCATTGTAGATTCTCCAGCATAGTCCAGGGCCGCCGCTGGCAATGTGTCGCCCGACCTCAAACTCCCGTGTCACCGGGTTGCCCATGACAGCGCTGGTGACATCAGCTGTCACCTTGGTGACGGTGCTCTTCAGCTTGTTTAGCATGGACTCCATGTTTGCCTAAACTGGCGGCTGAGTTGAGGTAGAGAGAAAAATACAGATCGTGATTTTAAAAAACAACAACATTATAATCACCATAACAATGACTGATGCCTTTACAAAGCCATCAACGATTCATTCTACATGCACTCAAATGAACCGGTCTGAACCATTTGCTAAACAAAGCCACAGTCAGTGTTCTGCTTGTGCAGGAGAAACCATCCACCATTATAGAATTATCTGTCTGTACCACTAAAAAATGACAAAACACATGTCTGTTGAAAGACTTCAGAGCCACTTGAAAGAGTCTGAGGCAACAGGAAGTCAGATGAAACAGCATGGCAGCGTCTTTATCATGGCATCTGCCTTGAAAATGCTACTCGTGCTTTATGCTTATTTCACTACATGGCGATGAGGCTGAGTAAGATTCTGGGTGCACACTGTACAGTTTGCATTATTAATGCTTCACAGACTCTGCCAGGAAACACATGTTGGGCATCCGTATAAAAAAGGGATGAAAGCAAAAAGGGAACATACAAATAAATTGAAGGGTCCTTGCCAACACCACTCTTGAGCAGATTAACGAGAATCCCTGTGTGTGCTGCATCATAATATACTGCAGCATTTCCCTCTAGCTTGTATATGCGCTCAGCAAATGCCAAGTGCTGTACCAGTAAAAGATCTTCTATTTATAAGCACAACTCAATCTGAAGCTGTCAGACCTGTTGGTGTTTTATAGAAGGTGAATACAAATATAACCTAATACACATAACCAAAGGTAAGAAGTCTGCATTTGGCACTTTTGTTGTCTTCTGCAATTGACAAAGGACATATAGATGCAACCCTTTCATTATCATACATCTCTCATATGCTGCCTGCACAGCTATCAGGTGCACTTTGGGGTCCAGGGTCTCGCCTGAACACACAAGTGGATGAGAGAGGGGGATCCACCCAACCAGTCACGTGAGCCAATGTTTTTAATCTGAACTAAAATAATGCCTCTTAAAATTCTCCCTAACGGAGACTACATTTTAACTATTACTGCATGCAACCTGCATGTCAATGTTTTCACTCTGTTTACCTTACATCTGTTTGGTTTGTCCATTCTGAGCCACTGTAAAAGAAACAAAAAAACATGGCTGCCTCCTTAGAGGATATACTTGTAAATATAATGTAAATACAAGTGGCTTAAATATTAAGGTCTCAATCCTAAGTAATAAGACTCGATTAACCACTCACATTTTTGACAGTGAAAACTGATTTAGTTTCACTAGAATGACCCTAAATCATTCAAATGAGCTACTATTAATTATGGAAATATCAAATGATATTTAAAAGTGCAGAGTATTCATAGTATTCTAATGCTTCCCCATGACAGCCACTGTCACACATGTGTTGACATTAGTTGCACCAGAGTGAGAGCAGCTCGTTAATCATTAGTATTAACAAAAACACCTGCAACACAAGAGCCTAGCTTAGCCTTTAGCCTAGCACAGTGGCTAGCACTTTACCCACTGGGGCTAGCAGCAGGCAGTTGAGCAATACCTGGTGGCTGACTGTGCTACATTTTGACAGATAACTAATGACACTTAATGTCGGCTTTGTGTTGCAATGTGTCGACGTGTCACTTGTTTGGTGTGGCTGTCATCACTGGTTGACACATAACTTGCCTTTAGCTAAAGTAGCCGTCTTGCTTAACCCGGTACGCACTCGTAAAAAATTCAGCACGGCGCTGTGACAACGGCAATTACAAGGTTTATTTTAACCCGCCAATTAACTATTCGTCCTCCCGTGTAGCCGAGAGAGCTGACATCATTATCATTAGCAACGAAAGGTTGTTTTCTTTGACAGTAGCGCGAGTCAAGCAACGAAGCTAACCAATTAGCCAACAGCACGCGAGTAACGCGTTAGTCTTTGACAACAATACTTCGACAGCCTTCTTCCGTGTCTTACCTCTCGGTGAAAAGGTCTCTCGGTTTGGTTTCTGATACGTGGGCCCCCTTCCCGAGTGGTGCTGTCAATACTGGCAGCCAAACACTGCCCCCATGTCTTCAAGCGGCATACGAAATGAGTTAGCTCGGAACGCTAGTTGCTAACAGACCCACTTCCGGGTTAGCTAATGGTGTCAGGTGCAATGACGTCATATGACGGTTGCGATATGACAATGATATTAAATAATAATATATATTTTTAAATAAGATAATAAAAACAATATACATCATTAACACGAAATATGTAATATTAATGAATGAATCAGAAAATAAAAAATAAGATAATGTACATAATGTTGTATATCAAATATAAAGCATTTAGACAGTAAAAGGCTAAATTAAATCAATATGAATGAACAATTTGTTAGAGAACCGTCAGCAGTTTATTAAAACAGAAAAAGGCTGTTTCAGTGTTATAAAGTGCATTCTATAATGATTTCAGTGTTGGCACAAAGAATAAGAGATGTCACCCCAACAAATAATCCAAATAATCACAGCCAACTGAGGCCCGGGATTAAAACAGTAAACGTTTTTTTGCTCAAGTAAAATCCTTCAATTTAAAAATGCGTCATCCAGTTACTTTGAGTAAAACACCACAAAATTAAAGTACTGTCCATTAACCTGAGCTACAGCTAGTTTAACAACACACACTTTTAAATGTTCACAGAACGGAAACCTGCTTCAACTCTGACAAGTCCCACCTGGTGATATACTTCGGCTACGTTAGTGTTTTTTTTTTACCTGTTTTTCTTATCTACACTAAAGTGTGCTCCATTAAAACCTCAACTCAAAATAGTTGGAATATTATTGCCATCTTAACTCTTTTTTTTTACTACAAATGCCCAATCAAAGTGCAAAAATCTGTCCAAGGCCTTATTGAGTCCAACCACACCTGTAGGATTGACATCAGCAGGATCATTTATCTCTAGCTGGCTCTGTGGTTGATAAAACTTATTCCAAAAAATCCTTTTATCATTAACTTACTCATATTATTCCATTATATTCAAAAATGAATTATGCTCACATCATTAAAAACTCATAAAAACAAGATAAAAAATAATTATTTCCTATTTCATTTCTGCCTGTCTGAATTAGACACGATTCCATCCAACTCTCACAGACTGCGGCTTTAAAGCATTACTACAAAAAAAGACAAGGATTGTTGTGATTTAAAGGAACCGAAGGAGGCTGCAGCCATACAACAATTAAATCAAGGCCTCAACTAATGAAGCATTAGTGTTCAAAGCATCCAGAACGTCGTTTTCAACAGATCCAGTTACAACGTCATCAAGCACTGTACCGTCACATCCAAACCTCCAGCTGTGTGTTTCAGAGGCCGCTGGAGAAATGTTGGAGGAAGACCACGGGGTGATGCCTCTCGAACTCTTTGAGCAGCCTCTTCTTGTCTTTGGCCGACATGTTCTCGCTGGAGGTGATGTCACGGAGGAGCTGCTTGAGGCTCTGCAGGGTGGTGGCCTCACACCGGTCCTCGCACTCCTGCTGCGTGACCTGCTGGCAGAAGGTAAACGCTGCCATGCACAGAGAGGGAGGGTGACCAATGAGAGGCTGGATGAATAACTATTGCACAATTTCCTCTTCCTCCTTACAAATATTTAGGATAAATTCTTAAACCAGATCCGATTTCTGTATCTTAATCACCCACAAACACACCTCAGCAAATTCCCAGACACTTCCTTCTTGTAAAAAAACAACATTCTGTTTCAGAAGTGGCTCGTTTATATGGTGGAATTGGAAAAACAGTGCCATCTTGTGGAGATTTCACATTCAGGCCATAGTTTGGACACCCTACTACACTTACTGGCAACTGAGTCAATGTCTTTCCCCTGCTGCATGGTCCTCAGTGTTCTTCTCACAGCTTCAATGAGGGATGTGGGAGTCTGGATTCATTTCGGGAGGAAAGAGGGGAAAAAATGAATAAATAAAAACCCTCTCATCCCCCCGGAAAAAAATAAATTGCAACAACCACATTCAAAGTAACAATAGTGAGTGAGGAGACCTTGAAGAGCTCGGCGTGATTATCCATGAGAAACAGCACCAGGGTCTCGCTCTGCGATCGAGTCAGCTCCTGATTCTGGACGATGGCTCTCTGGAAGGTGCGGCACACCAAGGCTCTGTTATCAGTCTAACAAGGAAACAAGAAGTCAAAGATCGCGACAACACAACACCACAACAGGATTGTGAAGTTGATGACTGAGCGGGAGAAGGTTGAGTTACTTGTTTCTGTAGACGACAGGCGTCTGCATGAGCTGCCGTGGACATGAAGGCCAAAAGCCTGCGGAGCTCATCTCTCACGCTTCTCTCCAGAAGTCGCAGATATAACTGCGACGCTTTGACAGCGTCCTGTGTCTTCCCTCCATCTAGAGAGACACAGTGATGGGTGGGTGAGATATGAGACACTATGGTGCAATATTCTCTCATTTGAAGATGAGAACGTGTGACTCTCACCCAGCAGATTCAGCACAGCGACGTGGATGTCCAGGTAGCGTCCTGAGAGGAGTGGAGCTTTCTCCTGTCCGCTGTAGTACTTGGAGATGGTGTCAAACAGCAGCCTCTTCTGGCTGGATACCTGATCTACACTCCCGCTCTCAACACTGGCGTCGCCACTCTGGCTGAGCTGCTCCCCTGCAAACACAATCAGCTGGTCGGGGAAGAGCTCCAAACAGTCTGCCGCTGCAGACAGCCACTCGTCCAACCTGAGATTAAAAAGGATGGCAACACAGTTGAATTAGAATGTGGCTGTAAATGAGTAGAAATATGTGGACTCGTGTTTATGGAAGGACTGAACTAACTGAGGCAGGTTGAGAGCGTCGGGCAGCTCTCTCTCCAGACAGGTGTTGGAGATAACCAGGTCCTGCGAGGTGAGAGGAGCTCTGCAGGCGCGAGGCTCCGCCCTGGAGGGAGACGTCAGGATGCAGTCGAGCATGGGCAGGTCCACCACCTGCAGGAGCTGGAGCAGAGTCTGCTGCTGCCACACCTCATCCACCACTGTCAAAGACAGTTGGTGAAATATCTATGTACAATGAATTGTGCCGTGAATGACTGGGAGGACCAGGCCAATCTTACCAGCTTTGGACTGAAACGCAGATGAAGCTGGAGCTGTGTTGTGTGATGACGGTGACATGGACGGCCGCAGATTGATGTTCCTCAGCAGTCTCTCCACTCTCTTGTCCGACGGCCCCACGGCCAGAGGATTGCAGATGGTTCTCAGTTCACGTCTGCAGATAGAAAAATACGTGTGGCGATTAACGATCAGGTTAAAACTAGAACAAAATGAAGGCTAGAATCAGTTTCAGTGGGATTTATAATCCTGGAGAAAAACGTAAAACAATGTGGCTGTCATGTGCCGAGATTGTCATTGTTTGTTTTGCTGCATTTTTGTGTTTACAAATGTAAAGGAAACCTGGAGCTCCTCTTCCTCTTTGTCTCCAGCTCGTCAGGTGACAAGTTTTCAGCGACACCGCCGCATTCCTTCACAGACGACCCCGGCAACACTTCATACTCCAGGAAACGGTAAAGGCTGCAGCTGCTGTCCTCAAACGTCACCTCCTTGTCCCGGCGAAACAGCTTCGTGCCCACCGGCTCGAACACCTTGGCCTCCATCAGCGCCTGACACAGTCTGGCGGCTTTGAGACGAGACACCTCGCTGGTGCAGAACACCACGTTCTGCATCAGATAGCTGAGGATGGTGTCCACGGCGTCCGAGCCCGTGAAACAGTCGGCGTGGAGGCGCAGATGCTTCCTGCAGCGACGCACCTCCACCTGAGTCTGCAGGGCCTGGATGATGTTGTGCCAGAGCTGAGTGGCACCGAAGGGCCCGGAGAAAACCACTGGACGACACAGGTGGACATCAGGTACCGATACTAAACGGTATAAAGTGTTTTTGTCCCTGCTTTGCACCATTTTGATACACGTTTGATAAAGTTATCATTAGCGTCTCTGGTGGTGTCTACTTTGCCTGTTCTGTGCTGTTTAGGACTATGTTGTTGTTTTCCTGGGGTGGGGGGGGGGTGGGGGGGGGGGGCGGGGGGGTGGGGGGGGGGGGGGGGGGGGATTGGAGAGACACGCCCGTACCATCAAGTTCATGCGGCCACGTTATTAAAATTGTGTTGTTTCACTGTATTTACCTGCGAATGACAAATGTTCATCAGCTTACATGCATGCCCTAATTAATCTTTATATATGTACTGATACTATATGTTAAATTCTATTTCAAATGGCTCAGAATAGTTCCTGTGAGACTGTAAACAAATACGTGGGTCTGTAATGGTGCTATGAGCTAACCAACACACTGAGCTGCCATTGCTAACTACGTCTCGTTCTTCAACATTTTACGGCATTCCGCCTGTATCTCTTCACTTGAATAAACGTAGAGTGGTATTATTGTTACGTTCTCGTAGTTATTCGTCTCTTACCGTGCTGTACATTCTCACGAAAACTCCTCGTCTGACTGTTCAACCTCCTGAAGCGAGGAGTCAAATCAACCGCCATTGTGAACTCTGCCTGTGACGTCAACACGTTCGTGCGTCTCCTACTTCTTCTTCTTCTTCTTCCTGTTAGAGTGAAGAACTGGCACAGGACTGCCACCTAAAGGCCGTATGACGCACTACAAGAAAATAGGGGAAAGCAACAGTTTTTCAAAGATAACGAAACAGAAAGGAAAACAAATCACATTCACGTGATGAAAACACAATTCTTTTATGAATCATTTAAATCATTGTAAAAAATAATTGAAATCGATTATTTTCTGATTTCATGCTATAATCTTATTATTTTTTGCACAGGCACATCGAGGAATCAATGGAACGTACATAGGTTATTCAAATATTAATAATCTAAGGTAAATACATTTCATTAAACCAGCGTAGCTGTGTTGTTTGTGTTGTTATAAATGTGTTAGTTGTTATGAGACATGATCAATACAATTGCAACAGATTGAATAATAATCTTTATTTTTCATCATTAATGATTTGGCAGTATATAAAAGCGTAATGCCTGTCCTTCTAATATTGCCAAAACACTGAATTGGTGAATACTACAGATTTGATTGCATCATATTAACTGTGTAAACTTGAGTCAGGCTTTAACGGTGCGTCGCAACACAAAAACAGCATGTGTTTGAAAAGAGGCAGTGTGAAGTTTGCTGCCTCAGCAGATTCTCTCTCTGATTCAGTAACCGATGATAAATGCAGTATTGGCAGTGTGCGCTGTACGAACCGAATGTAAACAACGTATGGTAACAGGTGAGTTACAGCTGATATTGTCTGTGTGTTTCATGGCAGCACACTGCTTCAAGACACTTCAAGATCAATTAACACAATTCTCCAAACGGACTACGCCTGACAAACCGATGCAAATCAATGAATATATTCATCTAAGAATGATCCGCTAATGGCATCGTTTTTTTTTTCTTCAAATCCCTAACTCCGTCTGATCTTGCGCGTGCGCTTGGTCTTGCGGTTGGTTTGGGTCATCGCTGTAAGAAATGTAGAAAAACACAAACAAAAACAATTATTTTTCCCGTCAAACAGGTTCTGAAATTCTCCCGATGAAAACTGGCCGACAGTAACATTACCTCCAAAGTCCAGCTCGTAGGTGTTACCGTTGGCCGTGAGGACCACGGTGCCGCTGGGGTTTTGCTGGTACGCCCCCTCTATGTCGTCGGCGGTCCCCGAGGGTCCGCTCTGAGGCCCGCTCTGCGGGAACGAGACCACCCGCATTAGCGCGGACTATCTTTAACAGTGACCGGCCGCTGGTCATTCTGCACCCACCCTGTAGTTGTGCCACGCTCCGGTGTCCCCCTGAAACTGCCACTGTGCCCTGGAGTCCGCCGGCACGTTCTGGCGACCCGCGGCCCCCCGAGGAGCTCTGGCATGACGGGCATTTTGGAAACGTCACCGTGCATACGTCACGTATACGTACAACTTTTGTATATTGTAGCACTCTCTTCATTAAGGCTTGTACCTTTCCTGTGTTTTTGGCCTCATACGAGTCTACAGGCTAATTATTCGCTGGGTTTAGCATCATGTTGCAGCCTGAGCGCCACCATTTTTTTTAGCATCTCCACAAGCAGGAAAGCAAATCTGCAAAATGGGTCAACATTTCTTTTCTTCATTCATTCTTCTCTCTTTTTTTAAATTTTTTTAGCCAAACAGAAAGGGAATCAATTAAGTCTGAGCTCACCCCGCCCCCGTGGGCTGCTGCCGGAAAAGCGGACGCCGAGCGACTTTCCTCTTCCTGATGGAACTCACCTGTCGCATCTCTGAGAAGAAGACCACAGAGGGTCAACACGGGTGGGTGGGGGGCGGGGGGGGGGGGGGGGGGGGGGGGGGGGCAACCAAAACAATTTTACAATGTGTCCACTCTGCCAAAGCAAAGGAAGTGAACTCTACCCGGGAACTTGATCTCAAAGGTGTTGGCGCCGATGTTGAAGGTGAAAGAGCCCGACGGGTTCCTCTGGAACTTCTGCTCGATGTCCGAGCTGCTCACCGGAGTCGGGCTCCCGTCCGGACCCTGTGACCCGCACGGGCCGGCAGACATCAGTATAGGCTGGCTTCAAAGTCCACCCGCAGGAGGGGGGGGGGTCACCATTTTACCTTGTCTCCGTACTTGGTCCACTTCCCATACAGGGTGCAGTACCACGCCCACTCGGAGTGTCCGTCATCCAGGCGCCTCACCCTCAGCTTCTTCCCTCTCACTCTCAGGCTGGAGAAGTCGATGTACACGGCCCTGATGACCACCGGAGTCGGGCTCCCGTCCGGACCCTGTGACCCACACGGGACAGCAGACATCAGTATAGGCTGGCTTCAAAGTCCACCCGCAGGAGGGGGGGAGGGGGGGGGGGTCACCATTTTACCTTGTCTCCGTACTTGGTCCACTTCCCATACAGGGTGCAGTACCACGCCCACTCGGAGTGTCCGTCATCCAGGCGCCTCACCCTCAGCTTCTTCCCTCTCACTCTCAGGCTGGAGAAGTCGATGTACACGGCCCTGATGACGGGACGAAGCCGTTCAAGGGTCTGCCCACTTCTTCAAACCGGCAGTTAAAGGTGCAGTATGTAAGATTTGGTGACCTCTAGAGGTGAGGTTGCGTGTTGTGTCCATCACCTCACCCTCACCCTGCACCGAACATGCAGGAGAACCTGCGGTGGACTTCAGCCGTCATTAAAACTTAGTACGTCCACTCTGGGCTGCAGCAAAAACATGCCGGCCCCCGGAGAGAGGACCCGCCCCTCATAAATAAATACACATTAAGGGGCTCGTTTAAGGGGAATGGAGAAAAATAAACATCGCAGTGACGACAAATTCACAAAAATGTCAGGAGGTTCTAGTTTTGTAATATTTTTGGGTTGGTTTTTTTTGGAAGCGACAAAATCTCACACACTGCACCTTTAAAGACAACCCCCTTTTCTTACCCATGCTCCGTGTTGTAGAGCTTAATGCCCTTGGAGTGAGGGAGGCAGAACTGAGCCTCGATCACGTGATCGTTCTCCACGTCCTTCCAACCGCCGCCGTCGCTCAGCTGCCACTGGAAGAGACGCCCGTCGCTCAGCTTCGGGTCTGATGGAAGAGAGAGAGAGAGAGAGAGAGAGAGAGAGAGAGAGAGAGAGAGAGAGAGAGAGACTCTGATGGGTGAAGGTGGAAGGATGGAGAGATAGAAGGACTGATGGATCGATGGATCGATACATCACCTCTGGGAGACTCTCCTCCACCTCCTCCTCCTCCTCCTCCTCCTCCTCCTCCTCCTCCTCCTCCTCTTCTTCCGGGATGCTTCAGTTTACACTGGGATCCATGTCTACAGTTCCCACTCACGGCAAACTTGCACACGTGCCAGTAGCGACACGCGTCGCCGTCTCGGCAGTGGCCTCTGTTGTAGTAGAGGCACGGCTCCTTCACCATGACCTGGAATGGAAAGTGCACAAATCAGAGACGGTGTTTCCAGAGAGTGAGAGGCCGGAGGCGGAAGCGAAAATGAAAGTACGACAGTGGACCGGCGCAAAGAGTCCGGCCGCGCGCGCGGGAACGAACCTCGGCGTCGGAGTCGGTGTCGCTGGCCGACGGGTCGCTGCCGTCCGAGTCCGGGTTCAGAGGGCGGTCCGGGGGGCCCTCGCTCTCTGGTGCTGGGGCAGAGGGGACGATACACAGGTCCAGTTAGGAGTGGGCGCCATGTTAACATTGGGCACACGGCCAAAAGTATGTGGACGTGTGGAGAGTTGGTTTGCAATCAGTTAACAGGCACACACACGCAACGTTTCCTAATTAAAACGTCTACTGCAGCTTTAGAGCGACTGTGCACAAACAGTGTTCCTATTAAAGTGGCCACTGAGTGTTTGTACGACGCCTTGCCGTCCATTTACTTTTGGCCACATGGGTCAAAAGAAGGACGTGGCCCATAAAAACTAAAAGAAAGAAGTTTAGCCTCCAATGCTTTCAGTTGAAATGCTTGCAATGATTCACAAAATTAGCCTCATTTGCATATTTACTATGAGAAACGTAACATCAGATTAATTTAGTAAATCAAAACAACGTATAGGGAAAAAATCAATCTCAGTGTCACACTGGATAATACAAGCATGTGATGTTCAGTTCTAACAGATGTACGTCAGATAATGTCGGATTGATAACTGTTCTCTCCATGGTTTCACTTTCACTTGAACAAAGTTACGCACAACTTCACTGATAAGGTAAAAAAAAAGAAAAAAACACACTCATCAGCTGTCAATCAGATACCGATTAGATCAATAGTAATTTAATCTGCAGATGAACAATGATAATAATAATAATAATAATAAAGAGTAAAAGGCTACTCACGGTGAAAAGATGCCATCCTGCTGTCTGCTCCGTGTGTGAGGCTCCTCACACACACACACACACAGAAGCTTTATATAAGCTTGTACTGATACTTTCATTTTCAGTCTGAGTGACCCAGGAAGTCCCCTGGTGTTTACACAGCAGCTGAAACATGGACATGATGACCCACCAGACTGCATGAGACTAGAGGGTGAGTCACAACACAAGCAAGTATTTTTAAGTTTATCATATCAACTTACATTTTTTGAAATACGATCAAAGGGTGAGTTGTTACTTTTTTCATATATATGTACGTATATATATAAACTATCTTAGAAAATTAAAGTTTTTATTTCCACTTTAGTTTTTATTACACAAGTAATTGGACATGTAATTCAAATTGCCTCCATGTCTAATCTCTCTATATTCTTGAATTATTAAAAAATATCTGTATTTCCTCGTGTTACCTACTTTCTTTTCTAAAAATCCTTTAAAAAAACAATTTCGCGTATATATATATACAATTAAAAAAAATACATATTTTGTTTCATTGCTGTGAAAATAAAAAAGAAACATCCTTTACTTCACAGTGTGGCAAAACACTCCATACCGCTGGATGGCGACAGTGAGCTCGTTCCTCCTCCGGTGCGTCCTGCTATACAGGCGGTGATGAAGCAGCGTAGGGTCCCTCGGAAGGAGAAGCAAGCTACGAAGAACACTTGTCGGCAAAGACCGCAACATAACACGAATGACGTAAAAATGACAGACAACGAAAGAAAGACGGAGTCTAATGACCACGACTACACCAACCAGCCGTGTAACCACGAGGAACACACGGAGCTCGTTTACATAAGTGAGTAAACAGCAGGGAATACATGCTAACCATGCTAACCTGAAGTTAGCTTAGGGTGGTGAGGAAGTGGAGGGGCCTACGTCATCCTCTCCTTCAGCGTATTTTACCGTCCAACCAGCAACGGCCTTAAATCAATGATCAATAAACACAACCTCATTAATAAGACACACTTCAAATAAACTACAGACAATTTAAAGATGATTGTAATTCATAAATAAAAGCAACCAATCAGTGCATATCAGGGCAATTAACAGAAAAGAAAGAAAACAATGTAAAGATGAAATAATAATAGAAAATATTGATAAATAGAACAGGAAATAATGAACATAAAAATACATTGAAATGCAGAAAATAAAATATTGAATAATGAATGTAATATTAAAAAACCCAAAACAATAAACACACTAAAATAAATTAGAGTATGATGGTAAAAGGTCAACAAATTAAAATGAAGAATAGACACAAAACATATATTCATCTTTGTTTATAATCCAACATATATAATTGGTCATTTGTTTGTACGTCCTATATTATTTTGCTCATATGTATGAAATGATTACTATTAAAGGGGCAGTAAATAGATAATGATGATGATCCAAGGTTATCCAACAACTTGTTTTCATTCTGACTTTAAAAGGTCAGGGCAAATTATAAATCTGTTGTCGGTGTCTGGTTACTTGTGTTTCACGTTTCAAAATGAACTCCTGTTTTTCCTCCTTTTCTCTCAGTGAGTAGGAAAGAAGTGGGCGAGTTTGTGAAGCTGAGGGTTTCCAATAACTCCCTCTTCTCTGGGCGAAGGTACACGTCCAGGCTGGCATGGAGGTACGTCGTCCACTGTCGGAGACTCCGGAGTGTGAATAACAAACAAAGGGGGTGTAGACGCTGAGCACTTCATGTCATTGTCTGCACTGTGATCCCCCCAGGGCCATTCTCAAACACATGGGACTACAGGACAAGATGAGCTCCGCTCAAGCCTCCAAAAAGTGGGAGAACCTGAAGAAGAAGTACAAGGTCAGTGGTGTTTCTGTCCGAGTCAAAGAAGCGGCTTCTCCGTCCGACTTGACGATGTGCCGTCTTCCTCCTCCTCAGGCCGTGAAGAACCCTCCGGAGGGCGTGAAAGTCTTCCCTGAGCTGTGGGCTCACTTCACCTTGATGGACGACGCCCTGGAGGGTCGCCTGGCCGGCAGCGCCCCGGTGGTCAGCGTTGGCCCCTACGATAAAAACGACCCCGACTTCTCCAGACCCAGGAAGAGGATCAGGGTGTCCAAGGGGATGTCGCCCCCTCGGACTTTGGTGAAGAGGCCCGAGATGGAGGTTCTGCTGAACGGGGATGAGGCGGCGATGCAGGAGGAGGGGGAGGAGGAGGAGGAGGAGGAGGGGGGGGAGGAGGAGGAGCAGCGCCGGGGCGGCGCCGACGCGCAGCGCATCATGCAGGACTTGGACGACGAGACCAACGCCATGCTCAAGGAGCGGCAGCTGATGGAGAGGGAGAGGGAGGTGCTGCAGAGGGAGAGGGCGGGGCTGGAGCGGGAGGCGGCCATGCTGGAGCGGGAGCGGGCCTCGCTGGAGCGAGAGAGGGCGACGGTGGAGCGGGAGAGGGCGGCGCTGGAGCGGGAGAAGGCCACGGTGGAGAAGGAGAGAGATGGCGTGTGCAGGGAGAGGCGGGCGCTGCAGCGGGAGAGAGGCAGGCTGGAGAGGCTGTTCCCACAGAGGGCGGGGGCGGAGGGCGGGGACCAGGTGGGGGACGCACAGGAAGGGGGCGTGGACAGGAAGGAGCGGCTCCTGTGTTTGCTGGAGAGACTGATTGAGAACTTTTGACTCACACGCACACCCCGATCTGGACTTTCTTCAAAGTCACAGGCGGTGATACTTGTGTACATGTCGTTGTTTGGGTTGCAACGCGTACAAGGCGACCGGCGGCTCAAAGCACAAAGAAATCCGGCAAAGAGGCCGCTCAGAAAGAAAAAAAACGCCGACTAGACGTACGCTGTCTTCAAGCTCCGTGGAAGGCCCGATGGTTTCTGCTGAGTCGGGAGTTCAAAGAGTGGACAAAGGCGCGAGAAGAGCGCGGCTGCTGTTTGTTTACACGGAGGTTATTGACAGTAACGTTCATCGCCGTGTTGGAAACACAAGCTCGGCTTCAGGTTCCTGTCGGACGTGAACCCTGGACGTGACACAGGGGCCAAACGGCGGTACTGCAACTTATGCGTGGGTCCCGTTGCGCGATGTGAACCAATACGACTTTTTTCTCATCTGCTAATTGAGATTTTGTTCAACACTCCACATCTCTCCTCTTCCACCTGTTTCTCAATGAAAACGTGGAGCCACCCCTGGTTCAGAGAGGTCTTCAAAACATCTTTATTCACTTGTGGTTATTCCATACAGAGCACACAATAGCAAGCTATTAGCATTAATCTCAACCCCGTCATCCACAATCAAAATCAAACACCCCTCCCTCCCAAATCCAACAGTACGACTCCAGACATTAGAGTCGTCGGTCGAAGCTATCGTGCACGGTTTAAACATCACGTTTTGAAATGTTATATACCAAATATTTGCAGTTCATGTAAAAAAAACCTTTTTTTCAGAATATATATTTTTATATTACAGTACAGACTTTACAACAAATGGTGATTTATTGAAATGCTTCTTTTATTGCATGTGATATTCAATTCACCTTTCGTCAAGCTCCAGCTTCAATAAGTTTAGACTAGTACACATTTTCCAAAAGTGTTAGAATTGTCATTAATATTAATTTTTATTTTTTACAAAACAAACATCTTTAAACAATATCACTGGTTGGTTTATTTATATATATATTTTTTGCCAGTCTTGTACAGACAATAAACAGAAACGTACATGTTGTTCACGGAGTTGGTTTGTTTGTTTCTCTTGTTATTGTTTTAATCGTATAAAACTGGTCTTGCGGAATGTTGTCACTTTGTCAAGATGCGGAACAATTTGGCTTTTGACAAAGTTCTCGTATGTGTGTGTGTGTGTGTGTATGTGTGTGTGTATGTGTGTGTGTGTGTGTGTGTTATACCTGGCAGAGAAGTCGGGACAACAGGAGGAAAGGGGAGCGGTAGAATGTGTACATGCTGATCACCAGTCTGACTCATGACTTGGAAGTGTGTGTGAGAGAGCGTGTGTGTGTGTGTGTGTGTGTATGTGTGGCATCACGTGTCAGTATGTACAAATGACGTGTGCATGTGGTTGCATTCGTGCAAGTTGTGTAGGATGCGTATGTGTCTGTGTGGTTCAGATGAGATCCCCGATGGGGATGCGGGGCAGGCAGACGTAGGCCTGCGGGGTCCTGCTGAGGTTGATGGGGTTGCCGTCCAGGCGGATGTCCTCCAGCGCGTTCCTGATGTAGTTGAAATCTTTCAGGTTGCAGAACGTGTCCTCGTGCATCATCTGAATGTTGTTGCGCTGCGCAGAGGAGCACACAGGGTGAGACACGTCCGCTCGCTTGCTGATCTAAGCCAAACTAGGTTTGAGTAACGTAGTTTGAGGACCGGGGGCGGGGGGGTGGGGGGGGGGGGGGGGGGGGGGGCTGGGTGGGTGGGTCGGATCAAGCATCAGTATTCTACAACATATCTAGTGTCCCTCTAATAGTGTCGTTTGTAGGACGCTCGTGTTGTTGGGCACGGGACGGGACGGGGGGGGCAACTGTGACCGCAGCCAAGCCTGCAGACTGCACCTTTACATGAGGCGGACTTACCTGTAGGTGTAGAGATCGCAGGCTGTCTGGTAGAGGCACAGGGATGTAGTCCAGGTGGTTGTCTGTTATGTACAGGTACAGCAGACCAGTCATATCCTGGAGACAAAGGAAAACAAATACAACGACTATCAATCGACAAGGACCCCCAGATACCCTCACCGGGCTAGATTATGCAAATGAGGGGCTCTGTGACGCCACAAAAAAACCCCAGGAAGCATCGGTCAGACAACAGGTGGGGTGTTGGACTTCACTGCCCTTGACTCCTGGGGGGGGGGGGGGGGGGGGGGTGGTTAAGGTCCGTACCTTGAAGGCCTCTCTGTGCAGGCCCTTGGTGCCGATGTTGTTGTGGCTGGCATCGATCAGGGTCATGGTCGCCGGCAGCGCCGGCAGCTGCGAGATGTGGTTTTCTCGGACCACCAGCTCGTCCAGGACGGGCAGACCCGCGAAGGCATTCTCGTCAATGCTCGTTATCTCGTTGGCGGTCAAGTCGATCCTCCTCAGTTTGTCTGGAGATAGTGTGTGAGAGAGAGAGAGAGAGAGAGAGAGAGAGAGAGAGAGAGAGAGAGAGAGAGAGCGAGCTTCGGTTCACTAAAGGCCACACCCTGGTTCTAACTTTTGCATCTCATGGCTTTGGCGGACGCACTCAGGAAGGCAAAGTCGGACTTGTTGATCTTGGTGATTCTGTTGTAGCGAGCGTAGAAGTGAGTGGTGTCTTTGGGCAGAGGTGGAACAGTGTCCAGCCTCAAGTCATCACAGTAGACCGAGCCTCCAAGGCACGTGCACAGCAAGCAAGTGGGCATACCTGGAAGGAGAAGGGGGGGGGGGGGGGGGGGGGGGCGGAGTCAAAGAATGAAGAGCAGGCGGCAGAGTGGTTTGGTGGTGGATCTCTGAAGCTCCGTCCTCTGAACCCAACAGTCAAACTCTTTTGAATTGGGAGCCCAGTCCCGCTCAGTACTGACCTCGTCTGTCAATCTCAGGCTCATCAGTGTCTGGCATTCCAGAGCTCACTGACCCCTCAACACCTCCCGTACCCTCCTGAGGTGTAGTCGGAAGCAGCCCCTCCTCTTGTTAGAGACAAGATTAGGTGTTAGAGAGACAGGTTAGATGAGCATGGACGCGGAACAGGAAGTACCGGCAATCGGCGGGAGCCGCTGTTTGCCGCAGTGGTTAAGTCACACACGGTTCATTGTCAATTAGTTGATGAGCGAATGTGGTGATGGGGTTAACGACGTGACTCGTGATCTGCTGAGTAGATCGAGGACAAACGACAAATTTGGTTTTTGTGGCAGACTTTGGCTGGAGGATACCCTCTCTCACAGAGAGAGCGCGACCGAAGATACCGACCTTTGTCAATGTCAGGGACCAGAACAACCCCAGAGCCATCGGCGTCTCCGGAGCCGGAGACACCAGAGGCCCCGGACACGTCTCCTGAACCTCCGAAATCCCCTGAGGTTCCTGAAGCTCCTGAGAAATCCCCAGAAGCACCCGATGCCTCTTGGGGGATAGTGTCGGGGATGAGGGGCAGCTCCTCCTCTTGTTAGAGCCAAAGGTCGGGGTTAGGAGACGGGGGGGGGGGGGGGGGGGGGGGGGGGGGGGGGGGGGGGGGGGGGGGGGGGGGGGGGGGGGGGGGGGGGGGGTAGACAGTCAATCAGCCAATCAGTCACAAACACACAGTGGGTAAGACAAGATGTTAGAAACAGGGCTCCTGCAGCTTTAGGTAAGTTCAAGTTAAGACCTTAAAATTCATATTTAACACTGGTAAAAAATGATGTATGTAAAAGGTCGTCTGAACTGTGAGTATTTATGGATTTCGGTAAGATTTCTCTGAATATTTCTTCATTTTACTTTGAAAAGTTTGACATTTGAAATTGCAACATCAGAAACAAATGTTTTACAGCCACTTTCTCCTTCAAAGAAGTTTTAAGATTTAAAATGAGAGACATTTTAAGTGCTTTTTCAAATGAACTAATTCATTTAGGGCTTTCTAAGGAAACGCAGGAGCCCAGTAGAAATGACAATACAAATACACAACATCAACATTTAACTCCAGGAAGCAGTTAAATGGAACAAAAGATGATGAATCAACATAAATCACAACATGAAACATGAATTTTCCAGTTTTTGCCACAAACTTTACCGAGCAGCGTCTGCTGGGTAAAGGCACTAACCTCCAGATATCAGAGTTATTCCAGAGTCCCCGGACTCACCGGAGCTTCCGGAGGCCCCTGAGATCAAGAGATCCCCAGAGAACCCGGACCCGGACAGGTCCCCGGACCCTCCGGAGCCCAGTTCGATGGGAATCCCGGAGCCAAAGTCTCCGGAACCTGAGAGATCACCGGATATCAAGACGTCCCCGGATACCAAGAACTCTCCGGATCCCCCGGAGCTCAGCAGCTCCTCGGAGGCTCCGGAGATGAGGACAACGTCAATCCCGGAATCTCCCGAGGCGCCGGACACCGGCGGATCCCCCGACCCGGCGGCCCCGGAAACTCCCGACGCCCCAGACCCAGTGGAACCCCCAAAATCCCCGGAGATATGAAGGATGTCAATGGGCGTCAGACGCAGCTCCACCTCTTGTTAGAGACAAGATTAGGTATTAATCAACACACACACGAGACGGACATGGATCAGTGAGACACGGTGATTGAACACATTTACACGTGATGGTTAGACACGGAAACGATGATTGGTGGAGACGCAGGAAAATGGGATTGAAGGACAGATTATGGCTTCGATGGTTGGTGGAATATGGGAAATGCTGATGGGACAAATGTGGACCCATCGAACCTCCTGGACTCGTTTGTTTGAAAAACCTGTTTTCTAAGTTGTTTCTCGGGGAGTGTGAGTCCTGGAGCTGTTTCAGACCTTTCTGTGTGTCTGGGCCCATGAGGACCCCGGAGCCCCCCGACCCCTGAGGGATGAGCTGGGGCGTCAGCGGCACCTCCTCCTCCTCCTCCGCCTCCTCCTCTCCCGTCTGCTCCTCCAGCGAGGCCTCGGGGACGGGGAAGCTGTAGTCCGGCGGGGCCAGTGTTCCAATCTCTACCTGAGAGAAAGAGGGCAGCAGTGAGTCCGAAATATCCAGAGGTAGTGTGAGGTGCTCGGAGAACGCCATGTTTGATCACCGCTGTCATTGTCGTCACAACAATAATAATATTCAACGGTAAATATCATATATGCACAAGGCGGAGCTGCAACAGGGAACGTTTGAGATCCATGGCACTTTTGGTCGCAGTGCATCGATACTAATACTGATGATAATACCACCAATACTAATATTACATGTAGTCATGCGAAAGTGAAAACTCACGATGCTTACACCCATTCCATGTGCACCAATACTTAATCAGCATTGATATTGATACCACTAATACTTCCACATTTACTAGGAGTGGCGACCAATTCCATAACACTGACACTAACGCCACCAACTTTAATACTAGTATCACTTATACTAGTTCTTATGCCACTTATTCAAATAAAAATCCCTGATACTGCAACTGATACTAGTGCTACCATTACATACTACTAAAACGAATACAAGAGACACTAACACCTCTATGAGCATCAACGTTTCTACGTATACTGATACTAATACTACCGCAATGATGCAAATACTATGAATACCTATACTGCTTGTATGAATACCAATATCAACACTTGGACTCATTTGACTTGGCCTAATAATAACACCGGCAGCACTAACCCTAACACAAACAATAATACTAACCGCGGTCCAATGAAGTGATGGAGCTCCTTGTATACATGACAGGTCTACTGCCACATACTGTACATCAGCAGTAATACCACAGATACCGATACGACAAAAACACAATCAGACGAAAACAAATACGTAGGATCAGTGAGGAGGTAAAAGGGGAGCGTTGCAGTCTCTGCTTTATCTATTCAGACTCTGCTCATTGAAAAGTCTATTCTTGGACGGTGGTAAATATGAGCGTCAGGTCAGTGACACCACACTGTGACGCAGGAACAAACACGGCAGCGCGAGGTGAAATGTCAAACCTATAAATGCCATGAATCGCACGGTTGTGTGAGGCACAACACATCTTTACATGACTATTAAAACATGCATATACTTCCCCGCCACCGCTCTTTGACAACTGTGTCAATGTGAAACGCGCGTGTAGCTACTAACTTCTGCATCTGGTCCCAGTGGGACCGTGTTCCTCCAAACAGACTGGGCCATTTACAGTGTGTGTGCATGGTGTTGACGGTCAGCGGGTAAACAGGAAAATCCTGCTCTCCCTCAGCCTGTGTGTTATTCACTCCACATCTACAGCCACAATACTGAGTCAATGGGTTGATAGTGTCGTTTCGTGTGTTTATTCCCCCCCAAAAAGTGGCGACAACAGAGTCGAGGTCAACAATAGATAATGATTAAACTGTTAAAGTTAAACAGTGACACGTGTATTTAGGATATGGCCAGTAAAAGAAAAAGTGAATACCATGAATAATACACTTAAAACTTTTTTTTTTTTTTAAATGTTCACTGTAGTTGACCCAAGTGTCAAAAATCATTAAAGACTTTCAATGATTAAATAAAGAATACTAACAAATATTCAAATTTGTACTTAAGATTAGAACATAAAATACATGGAAAATATTGATACAAGAAGTTATTAGCAAAAACTGAAATTTAGATAAAAACTCAAAAACTTAAAATTAAAGGTACCCTACTCCTGAATGAATGCAAACATTGTCCTATCTTTACCACTAGATGGCAGCAAAGTAATGACACTATAGCAACTTGTACTTCGACGCAAAACTTAGAAACTGCTTCTGCTGGTACATTTACTGTGTACAAAATATTTATCATCGCAACAAACCATATATTATTATATACGTAGAAAGCATTTGAAGGATATATTCCACCACAGTGATCAACAATCGTACTTTGCTTGTTTTCATTCCTGTGTAGATAGATTAATATTTGTAATGATGTTTGCAGACATTATTTTGTTAAAACTGCATATGTATTAGTTTCCCTTCATTTAATACAAATCAAATGACTGCAAGTTATTATATTCTATGAATTACAATTCAGAACCTTCTGATAGGGTCACTTCTCTGTGGAGGGGAACAACGGTTACCCCCACCTGCTTTTCCACTTAGTGCTCAAAACCCCGCAGTTCCATCTGTGTCCAGACGAGGGCACTGACCCTCCACACACCAGCACAGGTAATACCTGACACTCTCTCACGCCCAGTGAGGCGGACTCAGCCCTCCAAACAGGGAATGGTCCTTGTGGAACCAAGACACACATGGTAGCTGCAAGAATCCATATCTGAGTCTTTTCGGCCCCTTTCGACCACAGCGACCAGATACCCACGATCGGTCAGGGTGGAAAAAAAACACCCAGGTGAAGGGAATCGAACCCTAAAGGGTCGACGGAGGCGGGGGTGATCAGGGGGGGGGGGGGGGAGAAGGGGGGGAGGGGGGGGGGGGGGGGGGGGGGGGGGGGGGGGATTAAGGAATAAGTGTCGTATTTGCTTTATATAAGCTCGGCGCAGCAGCAGTTTTTTAGGATACAACAAGGTGGGCCTTTGAAATGCCCTGCACAGAGTTAGCACACTACTGCTGCAGCAGCGCTCCCCCCACCCCCCTCCCCCCTTGTCCCCAAAGCAAACATTTGCACCTGGGGGTGGGGTGGGGGGGGGGGAAGAGGCCGGGATGCTCGCCACCGAAAATACAGAAATACTGGAATTGGAGCGTCAGATAAAAGACTCCACATTACTGTCGCGAGCTCTGACTCCCTCGCATGCATTCGTAGGTGATGCTGTGCTCAGCTTTATCGCTCTAATGATCACTGAACGTGAGCCTTCGATTTTGAACGCAATCGCTAATGCTAACCACTTGCCGCCTTTGATGTTGCTGATGTTCTCAACTTTTCCTCCGTAAAGCAAACGAGGAAAAACGGATGCGTTGAAAGATGCGCCATGCATGGCATTGTTATTTTCGCGATTTGATATGGAGAATGGAATAGGAAGTGGAAACAGGAAGTTCGTCAGGGTTTGAAAGTAAAAAAAAAAATTTTTAAACAGACATAGTGGCCAAACAGTGGTACTGCGTCTTCTGTGTTTCCCTAATAATCTCATATTGACAAAGAGGTGTCTCTGGAAGAGTGACATCACTCAATACCTTTGTTTGGGTTCGTCACTTTCCCAGTGCAATAACACACACGTCCTTCATGGGAATCAAGGTTATGTATTTCTGACTTGACATTATAATGAGTGTCAGATGGAGGCGAGAAAAGAAGCCCCTGCCCCAAACTCCGTCTCCAGTCCTTATTCCATAGACTTAAACGCAAACATGTCGCTGTCGAGGTGTAATCTGACTCAAGGGAAACCGTCTGTGGAGAGCATCAACGTCCGAAGGCTGCAGATCTGAGACTTTGCTTACGTAACATCACAGATGAGCCTCCACCTCAGCAGCCCGGAGGAGAGCGAGGAGAGCGGGCGCTGGAGGTGGAAAGTGACGACTCAGCATTCCAGAGAGACACAGAGCTCACCGTGGGCTTCGTTTCTCCCCCTGACTTCTGAATGAGGATACGTTCGGTCTTTAACGCTCTTAAATGGTGATTTTTTTTTTTTAGTCGTATCGTCGGGGATTATGAATGTGTGTTTTATTTACTGTGGAAAATAAGAAGAGAACGTCGGCATTCATCACCCGCTCTCCCTGCTGCCGCAACCTCCCGCTACATGGAGCACGACGCGCTGACAGAGCAGAGAAAATCCTAAGCACCGTGAAATCTCATTGGAGCGATTCAATCAGCTATGCATTATGGGAGAGCGCTTTGGATAACCGCACTTATCACATCAGGTTTAACTCAGAGGAAGCGTGGAAATCCTTCCGGGGATGTTTCCAATTTCCTTGTTGCATAAACGCGGCGACATCCCATCATGCCCTGCAGGCTCGGCCACATCACACTCACACACAGCAACTTAACATAGCGCCTCCCCGGATACATGTTTCGTGTCAATGAGCGATCCTGCCACGGTCGTCTTGTCCGGAGAGGAATCAAAAAGAATGAGAGCCAGACGGTGTTTGGGTTTAGTCTGTGCAACACATTTGACAGCACAGCGCAAAGTCAGTGGGAACAGCCATGGAGAGATGTAAGCAGCTCAATGACAAACACTCGATAGACCATGATATATGCGGATGATGTTCCATTGGTGGTGTTTTTCCGATCGGATAAATATTAAGAGCGTGGTGTCTAGTGGTGAAGCTGCAGCTGAGTGCCCCTCGACTAAGCTCTTCCATTGGTCCATAGAAATGGAAATAATGGCGTGCGCATCTTACACACTGGCCCTTTAAGTGACATCGATCAGAGGATCGTACTGACAGCCTGAGAGCACCACACCTGAATAAACAAAGGAATAACATATCTTTGAATGTGATGCAATAGAAGAAGAATGAAAAAAACCAAAAGGCACAAAAAACATCTCTATAAATATTGTCTTGGTTCCATGAATGAAACGTTTCCACGCGCGCTTGGACTCCCCCGGTGGAGGATTCCGGGCCATGTAAGTTAAAATGGCGGCCGTCCAAAGGCATGAATATGCAAAGTATTTTGGCCACGACACTGGCTATCACGCCGTAAAGTGGCTTGTCCGGTCTCCAAATGGCTCCTGTTGGTCTCAGCATGGTGCCTGTCTGCTCCCAGTGAACCTGCTGACCTCAGGCCACAACCAGTAAAGCTACTGGGGATAAGGCTTCTTCGGGTGTGGGATGGAACCAACTCACATCAGGTTCGAGATCGTAACCCGAGAGTAAGTACAAAATGTCAGCCCTGAATACACACAGGTTCTTGGAAACGACCTAAAAGCATTAGTATTCATTAAAGGTCCCCATTTCGAGCCTCCCGGTGACAGTAGGTATACTATTTCCTCTCTGTGGCTCCGTTTTTGGTCTCCACCATCTCCCAAAGACCATCTCATAAAGGTCCAGTGTGTCAGATTTGAGTGAAATGATGTTTCAGCCTATAATCACCTGACTGCCCAAACTGATATATTATGTATTTCCATGGACTTAGAATGAGTCCTTGGTATCGGGAGTGGGTCGTCACCACCATAAATGACAGTAGCCCTGAATGGACACGTTTTGAGTTTTGTTGGTCATAATAAGGGCTTGCGTAGGTTCCTTTTGGAGATTTCATGGGACCTCACCAGCAGATGTCACTAAATCCTTAACTCTCAGCAAAAAAAAAAAAATCATACCATGGAAGTCCTGTCTTATGTTTGTTGTAGGTCAAGTAACCATGAGGACACGTGACCTCACGAAAGCTGGTATAAATCCCCCAGTGAGATCTAAAAACGGGGTCTTGTAGATGTACAGCTTCTTACCTGAGGATCATCGATTGTCAGCCCCTCTTCGTAGTCATACATATCCGGGTTCTCCACGTTTAAACTGTCTAGATCCACATCGTAGTTGGTGCCGTCGTACGAGTCCAAATCCACTTGTCGGGAAAACCTGGGGCCGGCAACCACCGCTTTGAGGACGAAGAGTCCCAACACGAGCCGCACGAGCATCCTCATCGTCCACCTGGACGAGGAAAGAGAGAGACACTGCATTGAAGTAAACCTGTCAAAACCTTGACATTTTGGGGATCAGAGCCACGTACAAGGTTCCCGTGGATCCTTAAAAGCTCTGGAGAACAAAAACAAAGGTCATAACAGTTCAAAATATCTCAGAATTCATCTTCGGAAGACTCATTTTGTTGTAGATGCAGGAGAAAAAAACCAAACTCCAGGGCTGACGAAGGACGCTAATACGGAGGAGGAAAAACGTGCAGTTCACAGGGTGGCCACTTGAGGCTGGTACCGAAAGCAGGTCAATGCCCATAGACTTCCATGTTAAAATGGTCAACTTTAGAGGTGAATTAAATGGTGTTTAAAGTCTGGTTCAAACCCTTTGGTCTCAATCAACTCGCTTATGGTGCATCCATGGCCCCACCCACAATTAGCTCTACCTGTGCCCCGCCCCCTCCTTGCCTGTTTTTGGATGAACCAGGAAGAGCAGAACATTTTCTTGCCAAACAACTAAGACTCGAACAGTCTTTTAAAACCTTTATTGACAGAAGTGCACATTGATAAGACCAGCGGCCTTTGGCAGCGTAACATCTCTAGATCACGCAGATCTAGCCCCGACCTTGAGTTGCCTCATTTAGGTCGTTGACTTCATTACTGAGGTGTGGACAGCTCGGGAGACCTCACTCCTCTCGGGCGGCTAGAGGGCAGCCATCTTGGCCCAAGGCTGCTGGTTTCACGAGACCCGTCAAAGGTCAGAGGTCATCGCTGAGCCGATGCGCAAACATGGAGACGTGGTCTCGAATCTGCAGAGCTAAGCGACTTCCACATATCTACCTTCTCCTTATTTGCAGGATTTCGGAGTGACCAGAGGAGCATTTGGGGATTTGGGGTTTCGCTCGCTCTCCAGTAAAACCCTGACAAAGCTGAGTTTGAATTCCTGTGTCTTTGGCCGGGGCTTCGATTATTTCTTCCAATCGCACTAAAAACGGTTTTGGCGGAATCCAGTGGGGGAACTCTGGGCCAACAGATTCTGAAATGAGGGCACAGACACAGGCGGCCTTTCTCTGTGTGGATGTAAAAGCAGCGGGTGTGACTTTCACCAGGCACAGATCCATTCTGCGTCGCCCCCGACCCAGATAGCGGCTCCCTTCCCTCAGATCTGCTTCAGCATAGCGAAGTGGATTGAGTTCATAAATGTGAACAACAAGTATGCAGCGTTAATAGGATTAGCGCGTTTAATTACCACTTCATCAGCACCGCATCGCAGCCAATTGGACGGGGTGGGGGTGGGGGGGTGGGGGTGGGGGGTGGGGGTGAATCATCGGGGAGTTTTCAGAGCACGTGAGCGGCAGGTGTAGTAGCTACATCGCTGCAGGCCTGAGGGAGGTGGTTGTTTCAAGAGAAGTCCTCCAGGCCTGGGCAGAGAAGTGGAGAGCGAGGGGAAGGGACGGAGGAGCAAGGGGCGGACAGGACGCTGGCCCTCAGGGTTAGATGGAGAGAGTGAGGGGAAAAAGACACACGGGAGGGAGAGGGAGAGAGAGAGAGGGAGAGAGAGAGAGAGAGAGAGAGAGAGAGAGAGAGAGAGAGAGAGAGAGAGAGAGAGAGAGAGAGAGAGAGAGCTAACTCGACCCCTCGCCCTTTACAGAGGGGCTTTATGAGGCCTGGTTGCTGCATGTCTCAGCACTCAAACTCCAAATTCCACCGAGGTTTGTGGACAGGACGGCAGTCAGTTACGGCTGCAAGGAAAAGCTTCATTCAGCGGCGAGGGTGCACGCACGCACACACACACACAACACACACACACACGGACGTGCGCACGCGCACACACACACACACACATGCACAGACTTGGACAGACACATCCTCTCACAGGTACACACTGTGTCCTCACACACCTATCTCTTCAGAGAGGGAAGAGATTGAGAAACCTCGGCTGCTATTTCAGGATGTGGACAGATATAAAAAAAGAAAACCAAAAAAAAAACCAAAAAAATAATAACCCACACCTTCCCCGAGTTATTTAAGTCATCAATCTCAACTTTGTTGATACAAGCGGGGCGGACCAGCTCGGCAAATCAAATTCTTTATTGTAGCGTTTCACGTCCAAGCGTGATTATTGTGCTTTTGGCTGGAAAAGACACGAGTCCAGCATCTTCGCTGAGGCGACTCTGTGTCACGAGCTTGAGAACTCCGGCTCGGCTACACTGAAAGAAGGACTATGCTTGGGACAGAGGTGTGCTTTTATGCCCACCTTCACAGTGCGCGGTGTGTGTGTGTGTGAGCGAACTACCTCCGGACTCTACCTCCCTGTTATGTTTGGCTCTAATCTGGGCATTCCTGATATCCACTGATTCTACCCTTTTCCCTCTAAAGCCACAAGCAAACACGGCAGACGTCCCTCAGCTCCTTGTTACAGAGGAAATGGGCACATTTGTCTCACGCTGTAAATTAGAGGGTATTATGAGAAAGCAGGTGAACCAAAAGTGGTAAGACCTATTTCCTGTTTGGAGTAGGAATTTAGCACTAGTTTTACCCCCCCCCCCTCACACACACACACACACACAAATATTAAATACGATATTGTGTGATTGCAAAAACCTTGATTTTATATGAGAAATAAGTCAATACCTTTGTCACAAATAAAAAAAAAACACCTGTTGGACACCTGACTCACATCTACACAAGCTTAAAAAGCCAAATCCCCCAAAATGCAGAGTCACCACCACTGCTGACAGACAACACACGCAGCCACACATTTCAGACACTTGCAACCCTTCCCAGCAAACCATTGGGTGAAAATCAACATTTGCACCCACAAGCAGTTGACCAGAAGCTCCAGTGCAAACCCCGACTTGCAGAAAATTTTTTGGGGGGGTGGGGGAATGGCGGTTGAACCTGCCTTCCAGTTAAATCCCTTGCACCAGAGAGCCATTGCGCCAGCGTGAAGGTAGCACCAGGAACACTTACCTCTATCTCCTGCTTTCCCGAATGGTCCCTTCAGCCGTGATGGAGATGCTGAGGGCTCCGGGACGTGGCCAATGGTGAGGGGTCGAGCAGGGTGCCTTGAAGAGGGAGGGTATGTGTGTGAATTGTGTGAAAGGTGTGTGTGTGTGTGTGTGTGTGTGTATGTGTGTGTGTGTGTGTGTGTGTGTGTGTGTGTGTATGTGACGAGTGTGTTGGTGTGTGTGTATGTGTAAGTCTGTGTGCTCTGGCAGACCTGAGTGCCCTGCCGCTTATGTGTGAAGGTAGGCACTGAGACTGATTGGACCAGAGCAGATTGCTTTTGGTCAGTCAAAGTGCACCCACCCCGCACTGTACACCGGCATGCACGACCCTCTCAAACACACACACACACACACACATAGACACACACACACACACACACACTGGGACCACAGAGAAAGAAAGAGTGCAGGCCCCCCTCTGACAAAATACCTTTTATCCTTAACAAGAGTATCCTTTATTTTTATAAGAGTGCAGCTCAAATCAGACTGAAATACTTTTTCCTGGGGTGAAACTTTGGCATGTGTTACTTTCATGTATGGGGGGTGGGGGGGGTGGGGTGGTGGTGGGGGTGTGTGGGGGGGATGCGGTGGATCTACGGGGCCCTTGTACACAATGGGATCTCTGTCAGGAGCCCGTGTTAGCATGGAGCTGAGAGGAAGTCCCAGCTCGGAGGAAGGCCTCTGCCCCTCCCTCTTTGGTCCAGGCTGGTTTACCTTTGCACCATCATTTGCTAAATGCTCCGCTCTCGCTACAGTTCTGGGATTACACCACACAGTTTGGACTTCACGGAGAAGGGGCTGCTCCGGGGGTCAGAGCGAGGCGAGTGGCTCTCATTCACTCACGAATTCAAAGTGATTGAGCTGATAAGAGAAACAACTGGACACACAGGAAGCTGCGGGAGAGCTTCGCCCTCTCTGCTGTGTTTGGCCCGGACTTGGTCTCAACCTGCCCCCACCTCTTCCTCTCACTATGATGGTAACTCGAGACCTTTTGATGAGTGAGGGGAAGAGGACCGGAGTGGGACTGCCAGAGGTTGGTCTGCACCTGCCACATAGCATGAGCTCTCTGTTCAGAGCCTCGCACTCTGGATAGGACCCAAATGAAATTAGGCCCCTAATGTCTAATCACAGAGACTCACAGTATATGACTGAGTGCATTGTGCAGTGTCTGGGAATTCATAGGAGGGTTGACATTGAGACGGGATTATCATATTTGTGAGATAGTATCAGTTCTTGTGGACTTTCAGTCACTCTGGGAGAGGAGGAAAGACCTGGGAGCTGAAGGTGACGTTTGTAATCTGTTACTCTGTCATGTTGTGATGATTGGGTGATATTGAAAATATCATTCACGTTTATGTCAACAAAAAAGCACCAAGAGTACACATTTCTTTTTTAAACCTTTATTTGAACAGAAGACAGATAAAACCTCTCGCTCCTCTAACTCTGGTCAGCCATTACAGACTGAAAAGAATTTAAAAGAGTGACATTCTTTTGCATACAAAATGAAATGTAAAATATGGCCATGAATAAAGATAGGGCTTACCTTTTTAGTAGAAATTTCTCAAATAGTATTAAATAAAAAATAAATTACCTACACAACATATGTGTAAATGTATATCAGAGAAATATTGTAAAGTTAATCATAATAGACATAAGTTTATCTTTAAGTCTACGGATATAATGTAAAACCCTAGAATGAACTTTGCTACATATTCATAGTATTCAGCTAAAAATGACGGTTATTAAAATATCCACATGCCATAAATATATATTTATCTCTCTTTGAATCCATGTCATGCTAAATTGTAAGAAATGTTTCTACATGCAAACATAAGGCACAACTAGTGGTCAATAGGTTGCAGCCAAATTGTTTAACTCTTCAGTTCCTAAAAGACTTTGTTGTTATTTTTAGACTTCATTCATATTGAAGATTTTTTCAGGAACTGAAAATTTGCTTTTCCTCAAGACACAACAATAAAGCGAGTTGATGCCAACTAGTGTAAAATATTTCACAATGGTCCATTTTTGGAAGATCATTCAAAGAAGAATTAGCCAATCAGACGTAGACAGTTTGTAATCTCTTAGATTACAATGGACCTCAGGAGACGGAAGCAGAGGATGACGTCCCTCGAAATGGGCGGCTTGATCTCATTGCCGTCCAGGCGGAGGTAGCGCAATCGAGGAACACTTTCATTGACGGTGTCGTCAACTGTGTCAACGGACACGGGGCAGATATTGGAGCCACTTACACCTGTGAGAACAACAAAGGCAAATCAAGGTTAGAGGATTATAAAGTGCATCTACCAGTGAATTATCATAATCAGAGAACAAGCAGGTGATGGTTTGGGGAAACCTCATCCACTTACTTTTGATCTTGTTGTGGTCGAGGTGAAGGTGTTCAAGGCCCGAGGGGATAACAGGCACCTCCGTCAGCTGGTTGTGTGACAGTTGCAAGTCCAAAATGCTGGAGATGTTAAAAACATTATTGGGAACTCCACTGCTGCCGAGTTTGTTGTGGTTCAGCCTCAGGGATGCCACTTTGGGCAAACCTTTAAAGTAGCCAGCTGGGATCTTCTCGATGTTGTTGCCATCGAGGAAAAGCTGGGTGGTAGAAGGAGGGAGGCCAAGAGGCATACTTGACAGCTGGTTCTTGGCGAGGTTGATCTGTACCAAATTGTTCAGACCCTTCAGGCTCACCTCCGTCACAGAATCATCCATCAGCTTGTTACCCTGGAGATCCAGGAGGCTGAGCTTTTCCAGACCAATGAAGACACCGGCGGGGATCTTTGAAATGCGGTTGCGAGAGAAGCGCAGATGTTCTAGGCTGGCCGGCAGCAGTGATGGCACCGAGGACAAGAGGTTGTCATCCATGTAGAGGTGCGCCAGGTGAGGCATTGCACTCAGGACGCCTGCTTCCACTCCCTCGCTTGTGATTTTGTTGCGGTTAAGGTTCAGCCAGCGCAGCTGTGTGGCATTGCGCAGGGCATCGGCCGACAGCACCTCTATTAGATTGTTCTGCAAGTAGAGATACCACGTATTTGTAGGGATCTTGGGGATCGTCTTCAGGCCTTTACCGTCGCAGTAAACCGCACGGGGAAAGTTCGGTGGGCATCGACACTCTTTGGGGCAAGCTTGGATCTGAGCCATTAAATCCTCATAAGGCATGTCCTGGGCAACAACTGATGCCATCAGGCAAAAGATGCAGAGTAGGCTCATGAGATATGCCATCTTGCAATCCATCCTATGACAAAAAGGAAGGAAAAGCGTTATTATTGACAAACTGGCACACACAGTCTTACAGAGACCCTAAGGCATCCGAATGCTCCATTTTCAATTTTAAGAGGATCAGACAAGATGATATCATTTAGAAAGGATTGGGGACTTGGGGGAATTAGGGCAATACTGTAACGGATGACCCTTAGACTTTCTGCACATGAGATCCCTTGTCTACTTCGCTGTTCCAGATTCCTAAATCTTTTCGCAAGGCCTATCAATCTCTGCCAATCAAACTAGTATCAACTGAGTAGTATTCCAACTGAAAGAGCTAACAAAGGGTTCATTAAAGTAAACAATAACAAAATGGGCCACAACGAGCACATGACACTTACTCCACCTAACGTCATTATCACTAAAATCCTGTGACAGCTGCCAACAGCTCAAGGTAGTCTCCTTTTTCTGGGTCACCACTTTGTCGGCCGGTGACAGGATGCAAACCCAGCTTAACTTTGATTCAATGAATAAAGCCTTGAAATTCTGGACTTGAAGAGTTTTTGTGCGAGTTTAAAGAACTCTTTCACAGAATCTGCAATCACACACTTTTCATTCTAATCATTGCAAGTATTCAACTGACACAGTAGTAGAGATTATATACATTTTCAGATTATAGTTCAGTTACCATCACTGACAGTTTTAGGGGGAACATTTTTAAGAGAGAGCATCAAAATCCAAATTTAACTCCAACATCTTCAAACCATCCATCTCTCAAGCTTCAACTTGACTCTTCCATCTGTTGGAGTTTTTTGATGCACTCCACTTTCATCTGGAACTCATTTTGCGCAAGACCTGTTTTTCCATGGATGGGTACACTTCAAAGACAAACCGGGCACATCTGCTCAGAGAGATATGCTCCTGTTTTCTCACTGCACAAGGGTCAAAGCTTCTTGACCAAGCCGTGAACTAACAGGTGTCACACAAATGGTAAAAGTGCCAATCACACTTGCAAACCACCAATCCCAGCCACTGATTTTGCCAGACATTATCTCCATTACATCAGCCTAAACAATCCCATCACTAAGAAATACCAATTCTTCCCTGGAAAGCCTGCTTACCTTTAACTTTGCCGCTTCTGTCTTGCTTGCTCTCCCTTAGCGAGTCGAGAAGCACTGTTGCAAATGGTGAGGCTGTCCCTCTCACGGCCCTGTATTTGTACTGCTAACTTATTCATTCAGCGTGTGCCAACCTGTCACTCATGATAACGCCAAAGCTTCTTTTCGCCAATCAGATGCTGCAGGGATCAAAGGTCATAATCCCATGGTGTAGTGTACTTAAGCCGCATCAGCGCTTGAGTCTTGGCCCACTTAGAAACAGGCTAAGGCAAGCCTACGTGTTCTTTGTTTGCTGACTTCCACATGTACAAGCCTTCCATCCATCGCTCCACGCATGATCTCTTTTTAACACCCCTAACAAATCCTCGAGTCCTCCTCCACCTTTGAACTCTGGTGCTAATTCTGTACTGTTGCTATCCACCGTATGATCAAGAGTGACTCATTGGGATGAGTGAGCAAAGGCTTGACAGAAAACACCTTGACAGAAGTTTTATGGAATATTGCCAGCAAATATTCAAATATAGAGCTTTGCTGTGCCGCCTCAAAGCCAACATTGTGAGCACATGTGAACCAAAGTGCATCATGTCAAAGGTCAAAATAATTTGGCTGGATATTTGCACACTCAGCGTAATGTTATTTTCACAGCCATGGTTGACCTCCATCTAAGTAGTTCAAGCAGTGTTACCTTGAAGCAGGTGGAGGGGCAGCACTTTGAACACTGCAATGGCATCATTGTGCTACGTGTAGGGATTAGGTGGAGAATCATTAAAATGTTGCTGAAAGATTGAAAGGAACTTGAGGAGGAGTGGATACACACGGAGCAGGAGAAGAGCTGCTGCTCCTCCAGGAGCCTGATGCAGAGCTAAAATTGATGCAAATATGAGGGAAGGTACTTAGTCCCGGCTCTACAGTTAAAGCACCGTGCTGACGCACTGTACTTCCGTCCAAAACATTCTCGGCGGACATGGGAGGTAATGGTCTTATGGGAGGGAGGTCAGACTTAATCTGGGGGGGTGGGGGGGGGTTTTACTGT
>JAFBJT010055491.1:39638-59172 GCA_016785325.1 Chascanopsetta lugubris | reverse complement strand
AGAGTCATGCTAATGAAAGATAAAGGAGATATAGGTTTGGGGAGGGGGGGTGTGCTGGGGTTGTCTATGTGCACAGGAGGTATAGGCCTGCTGGGCACAGTGGAATTATATAGGCCCCTGCAGAGGAGGGCTCAGCTGGAGCTTCACATCTCAGTGGCTCACAGCCACCCATCCCTAACAACCCTCCCCCCAGCCCGCACTTTCAAGTGTATGCACAAGCCACCGAAAGTAATACCAGGAGTCAGGGGGGCGGCTGCAGACCCACAACAGTATCTGGGCTGGTTTTGTCAACAACTTCACTTTCTTTCAGAGCCCTGTTTGTGATTTATAGCCAGCAGCCAAACAGAAATATAAAACACAGTTGTATTGATTTTTTTTTTACTGTCTATGTGCGTCATAACTTTTTCTAAGTTCCACACCGAATGCAAAAATTAATACAAACTGTAAAGTGACTTCGATTTGAACCCTACTGTCGCTTGTTATTGCAGCTGTTTTTTTCATAAGCAACCCCACCGGCAGCATAAACTAAAAAAGCATTTGGGGAATCATAAAAGATGCTATTATAATGGATTCTGGCCACAGATCTTTTTTCCCTCCGTCTAAGCCAGACTGGGGGGAATAGAACAATTATGAAAACATTTCATGGGCTTCTTGTTTTCTTTCTTTTTTTTTAGTGAGGTAGTTTCAGGAGAGCACTTCTTCAAGGAGAAAATAGCTGTATTCCTCCTCCATGTTTCTCCCTCTTTCACTCCCTCCCTCTCTTTCCCCCTCTCTCTATCCCTCCCATGGCCCAGCAGTCTCCTTTAATGAGTAGCTGGAAATGACAGCTTTAATCACCGCCTGTGGCCACGGCGAAGGGCCCGTTAATGATAGAAAAGAACAGAGGGCCATTTGCATCAATCAGTACTAAATCACTTTTTATGATAATGCAGTAGAGAGGGAGGAGAGGCTACACAGACGACTCCTGCATGATGATGATGATGATGATGATGATGATGATGATGACGACGACGATGAGACTTTCCTCTCCCCATCAACGTGCCTTGACGGCTTCTTAAAGGGACATTACAATGAGTCAAAACTGCTCCAACTGTATGTCATGTCATGGTTTATGTGCTATGTGCATGCAGTGCACGCTGTGCCACAAAAATGCCAAGAACCAAACAAAGGTATAAAAGTCGTCGTGTTATAACTTCTGTGACTAAGGCTGCCATCAGGCCAAATCACTGTTTCTCAGCCCACTGTTTTCTGACCCCTCTGTGGTTTGTGAGATCATTTATGTGCTTCTCTTAATGGTTGGGGAATAAATATCTTTTTAAAAATAACATGACATATTTGTTTAGACATTAAATATTATAGATGACACTATATCTTTCCCCCGAATGAGGAGGTTTAATAAATCCCACTGAAAGCAGGCGCACACAGACATTTGCGAAGAAGTTGTTTGGTTTTTTTTGGGGGGGTAGTTTTTAAAACTCTGTTTAGGGTTAACACGGCACCATGACGTCAAAACAAATTAGTGGAAAATCCAGTTGTGGTCAGAGTCTTCAACCCACAGACATCAGCAGACACTTCTGAGACATTCAGCGCAGCCTCCCGAGGCTCTTGTTGTTGTGGAGGATACTTTAGTCTCATTCCTCTTCTCATACTTCAGTCTGGTGAAGTAAAGCTCAGTCAGCCTAACATCAGGGAAACTCTTGTTGTCTCTTGTTCGTCTCATGCACATACACTGAGACACTGTCCTGCTGTGTGATGAAATGTCATCTAAAGGGTTTGGATTGGTTTGAATATATATTTCAGCACAGGGCATCTGCATGTATATTTATGTTCCTCTTAGCAATGGAATCATCCTTACATGTAAGAAAGCCAGTCCCACTGAAGGTCTTGCACACCAGAGCATGTTTGACAAACGAGGTGGAGAATATGGGTCATGAGCTGTGTCCTGATTCTCCATGTTTCTCTTCTCACTGTGCTGTGATAAACCTTTAAGTTTCGATCAATCCAAGTTCATCCCCAGTTCATCCTAGCAGCTAACACGACACGTACATGTACGTAATTCACTTTAATTGACCACGACATCATCACTCTGATGCTATTCCTACTCCTATGACTAACTTACTCAATTGCATGTTCACCCCTTCCCTTCTGTTAACTACAGACAACATCATATCGGTATATTCATATCAACTCTAAGTTCAGTCAACACAACACACAGCTTCCTCGCAAACAACACAGATTGTCACCAGACAGAGGTCACAATAAAAGCTGCACAGCTACTGTTTGGGAACATTGATTCGAATTTCGGTAAATATATAGATTTTTTTATTTTTATTCTGTGCTCAATTAATTTATTAGTTTGCTTCTTAAAGGGAAAAAGTAGCAAGTACTGTTAAAATCATAATTGTTATATTTGTTCAAATGATGTTTATTAGTACTGAGAATTCGTTTGATATTCTATTGTTACTTACAAGTAAAAAAAATCACACATATATATTGTTTTATTCTAATGAAATGTATGTAATGTTAGTTGGTTCTGTAACAGTTGCATTATGATATTGATAAATTATGACGAGAAAAATATCCTTTAGAAAAAGTAAAACTAAACGCTCACAGTTCGGAGAGAACAATAAGCAGACAGTAATCACCACAGCACAGTGTGCACATGAACACTGAAGCACTTGATTTCTTCACATACTAGTATAATGAGTAAAACAACCAATGCTATCACGTTCATTTAGTCAACAAGCTATCTACTGTTTAATTACAAGTGACGTGACATTATCTGCTTCCATAATTAATTCAGAAGTGCTCTGATTAAATGCAATCAATTCAATTGTTAACACAGCGGGGGGTTCTGAACAAAGATCATCTGTGGAAGTATAATGAGCGCAATCAGATGACATAACATCTCATTTGCATGTCGTTGCATTGAAGCACAATAGAAATAAGAGAGCCTGATTAAATATATGTTATCTCTGTATGTTAGGTTCTGTGCTATGCAAGACGTCATTTTGAAATGTTAGTGAATAATCATCAGGTGTGAGTTCTTAACAATGGCGTCAGAAATCCATCAGGGAAGTTTCAGCACCTGAGGCTCTCTTCGTGTGAGCCGCAGTATTTCCAGTGAGTCAGAGAGATCATTGAAAACAATGATGAGAGAGTAAAAGGCTTACCTCAGACACCACTAAGCGCTTTATGGTGGAAATGATAATCCTAATCTCTGTGCCAAAAGAAGGGACTGAACTTGATGCCGATATTCCACAGGAATGCAAAACAGAACAAGAGCAACAACAACAACAAAAAAAAAGGTAAAAAAGAAATTGTTAAATTTCCAAGAAGGCTCGACTAATGGGCAGAAAGGGCTGGCAGTGCCTGGCAGTTTAAAAATGCCAGAACAAAACACAGCAATTTGTCACAAAAGGAGACTGACAAGTGCAGAATCCTCAGCAGCACACAGACAGACAGGCATGACAATGCCCCTTCAGGCTGCTGTGCATTCTCTCTCTCTCTCTCTCTCTCTCTCTCTCTCTCCCTCTCCCTCTCTCACCTACACTCTCCACACCACAGATGGCTTCTTGTGAGTGCAGAGGAGGGCACGGCTGTTCCACAGTAATCCCCAGCCACACAGACGGAAAAGCTTGTTAGAACACTTGCTGATCACCACAAAAAGTCAAACCAGAGCCAGGGAAAGGTCACCAGGAATTAGGCTCCGCTCAAACTCCAAAGGCTCGCCTAATTCCCCCGATAAGCCCCTTTGAAACTCAACCTGCTCTGACTGTGCCATGGGCTCAGCCTCGCCTCGGAATAAAACCCTCCGCTAAATCTAGCTGGAACTCATTTACACAGAGGAACACACACACACACACACACACACACACACACACACACACACAAACGCTCACAGCTGCACACACACCACTGATGGAACGGGCAAAGCTTTTTCCAATGACTAGGCTAGAACAATTGACTAAAGTATCAATGATTCCCAACGTATGTGAAAGGAATCGAGGCGGCCTAACGCAGCACAAGGGCTTTCAGTCTGAGCTCCCTTGGACGTGACGAGGCTTTGAAGCTGGAACGGCCCTCGGTTTGGACTTCATGCTGCTGTTGATGTCAATTATCCACTTTGAAAAGGACACCGGAGAGAAAATAGAAACTAGCCCACAGCAGAAAGTCGTGACTGAAAGAGGACTGAACAGTGGAGTTATATAACGTCAGAATCGTAAAGATTGTAGTGAAACCAAACAATATGTGCTGGATTCTTTTAGAATGCGCTGCCAGGCAAACAAATGTAAACTGTCTTTAACAATGTTTGGACAGAAGGGTGGTTTCACACTCCGAGATGGTGTTAACATTATTTTAATTTCCACCCTCGCTGATTAGTTGCATACCATTACAGCAGCAGCATTTGCATACTCATTTCTCGCACTTTCTTTGTGGTGCGTGAACACACACCCCAGAGGTACGTATATGTGAAATCCTCCTGAGGAGAAAATAATTCAACAAAAGCTGGCTGATATTTATACTGAAGAGTGTTGTTGTCAGAAAAAGCTCTTAACGCCGTCCCTGAGAAAGAAAAAGGTGCAGGGGCCTTGACTGCCCCATAACTGTAAACATGCAATGCTTGGTCTTGATATGAAAAACACTGTTGGCCTTAACATTCTTCTCAGCCAAAGCAAAGTGCCAAAGCAGACTTTGAATATAAACACCGCAGATCCTGCCCTCCAGATGGAACAAAGAGCTGGAGATAAGTGCGCTGTGATAACCTTGCAACGTGCCGCACTCGTCTTTTCTTTCCCAAGAATTCCAACGCGGCATTACTGCCATTTTCATCATGTTAACATTCCACCATTTCCAGCGACATGCAAAAATGTGAGCTAAAATGAAAAGAGAAAATAGTTGCGTTCCCTGTCTTTTCATGACCGAAACTAACAGGATGAGGACTTATTCATGTTCACGTCTTCATTATATGCTACAAGCCCAACACATTGCCTCAGTGTGGAGTTTACTGAGAGTGCTATGGCGCCTATAGTCAATGGTGTGGCTGCTGTGATCGTGAGATGTGAAAGCCGTTTGATTACTGATGATGATGTTACTACGAACAATAATATGAAGTGATTTTACAGCTATGTCACCACTGTAAAACACTACGGCTTCACAGGATTTGAACACAGGTACGAATTGAACTATCCAGTTTAAAAACCACCCGTGAACCTTTAGGACAGACAAAACCAAATGCACCACAAATACAACAACTCGTTGATGCTTCTGAAGACAGCCCATTTAAAAACGTTTGTGTCTAAAGATCCAATAGTTCATGTGTCCCATTTACCATTTGCCCAGTGATTCCAAAATGACATGAAGATCACCCAGCAATATGAAATCAACAATATGGAAACTGAATACGAGGGCTAACCCTATATTGAATAAAAACAGTGTTATCTTACAGTAGAAACAAAAAGCAACCCTCCTTATGGCCCTGAAGTTGGATTTGCTCTGGTAAGTTATTACTACTCCATATGAGAAGTGCAGCCTCACTGCGTCCCTCTGCCCCTTTAAAACTCCATCACTAAGAAGAGGTCCCCGGATGTAATGGCGCAGATTTACAGTTAGCCGCGAGGGCCGGCTAATGCTCCAGGCATCCATGCCAACCATAAAAGAGAGAAGGTGCTTACGGCATTGCTGCAACCTGCCCCGTCTGTCACATGGCCAACAACAGGTTCAGCAGAAAGCTCTTTCCAGGCCAAGAGCAGGTGAAGCGCACAGCGATGGCTGACAGGGGCCTGGCACACGCAAACGGGCTGGAGGAGAGGGCCATTTTGGTAATCGGTGAGTGTTCGGCCGGGGACGTGTCAATAGGAGAGAATAGAAGAACTTTTACATGATGTTGTGATGAGGTTAGCCATCACGACATGTCACCTGGGAACTAGGTCATTAAAATATGCTGTTCAGCGTAATGATGTGAGATGTGTAAATTGTGTCTCCCGAGGAGGAATAATCAGTCAGATCCCATTCGAAACAAATTTAATTTTATTGTTAGTTGCCGCAAAGTGTGCATCTGTAATATAAATGGGCCGGCGTGTTTATTTATGTACAGTGTGTGTGTCTGTGTGCGGGAGATAAAGGCTGCAGAAGCTGATGGCGGAAGGCCTAGGCCAGGGCCTTTCTCAAATGCTCCTCATTAACAGCTCATAATGGCTGGCAACATCCTCGCACCACCCTGGCTCACTCTCATTAGCAGCTGGCAGCGAGGTGGAGAGATGAGTGGATGTTGGCATCAACCCACCTGCACTCAAGTACAGCATGGGAGCGAGGCATGGAGAAGGGAAGAGAGCCCGAGATAGTAGGTGGCACAAGAGGGAAGAATCCTCATCTCAGTAGATTTAATTAAAATTGGGGTGAACAGATGGGGAAGATGGAGAGAAGTCCAACAGGACACAGCTAATCTGTCTGGGCTTCCTCCATCGCTCCCTCTGCGTGTCCCTCATCCACCGCCCTCCATTTCAACTCTTTTTTTTTTTTTTTTTTTTAAACAACACTTTTTAAAGATAAATTCTTGGCTCCAGGAGCCGCCGAAATCAAAGCTACCACACTGGCGGTGTGACAAACGACAAAAACAAGCTCACTCTCGCAAGGAACATAGGACTTCAGTTTGCTGAGGATAATTATGGGTTGGGATACTCTCGGCCTGCCCCACACTGGGCCTGGGATGTTGTGCTGGAGAGAGGCTAAGCCCTTATTAAAAGGTAATCTAAGCAATCCCCGAGTAAAATAAAAGAGCTATTTGTTTAAAATAGAGAACCTCGCTCTGCAGATTCAGCCACACTGAAGGGAAGGTCACCGTGTGTTGGGTTTTAGATGAGAGAAAAAGATCAAGACTGCCTGTGGCTCTTTTTTTTCTTCGCCTTCCCAGGAGAAGTCTCTTTTCATTCAAATGTAATCATCACCACGCAGTAATGTGACCTTCATGGCTGCATGTTTAAAGGAGCTAAAGCAAAGCATTCAGCTCTCTCTGTCCCCGTGGCCGTTCCACGTTACACAAAAGGATCAGAGAGACAAGTGAAAACCTCTAAATGAATTCACAGCACCGCAGAATAATTCCACTTTGAACAGAAATGTACATGGACGTGCAGCGAGCCGCGTACAGTTTGTGGTATGCAACGACACTTTTCTATATTCTCGCACCGTGTCTGACAAGCTGTTCCTTTGATTGACATTACTGCCGATTAGCATAATCTCCTAGCAACCACTGCTGCAAACAACACAAACATAAATTCTTCATATCCACCATATGCGACAATGGACTCAGTTTTTGCTTCTTCGCCTGGATTTTTTCTGCCTTAGCTCAATTCCCTGCTACATTAATCTCATTATCCTTTGAACCTTTTCACTGTTCATGCCAAATGCAATTTGTATTCTGAGTCCAGGCAAAAAGCTCTAAACTGATTATCCCAATTTGAACCATGGCAGTCCTAGATATTGTTGAGTCTGAAAGGGCCATCTAGCTGGTGAATGGGCTTCTCATATGCCTTCTGAGTTTCATGACACAATGTTGCGTCTGCTTTGCAGGGGATAAATTAAGCGTGTGAAAGTCTAAGCAAAGCCCTCATTTTCCAGTTAATCAAATCTTCCCCTAATCAAATTAGCGCACATAATTCCTCTGGATGCGTGGTACAAAAACAGCATTATCCCTCTCTCCGGAGCTGAAAGGCAGGGAATCAGCATGGTGCCTCTCTCTCCTCTGCATGAGCGGCCCTCAATGGGAGAGGAGGGCCGGGGCGAGGTGAGGGGGAACGGAGGAGACCCGGGCAGAGGGGGGAGGGCACGGCTCTTCCCTGTGGCCTAACAGAGAAAGGCAAGGCTGGGGTAAACTTTGGCAGCGTTTAAGTTCCCAGCTCATTAAAAAGCCCGGCTCAGTGGCCACCTCCAGGGAGCACTGGAGCATTGGCTAATGAGGTACTTGTTTAATTTTCTTTCAAAGGGCTGGACATCTGTGACAACCCCCAACCCCGTGCTCCCTCCCACTTCTCCCCTCAGCCTTCAACCCCCATGCCTCATCTTTTTTCTTTAAACCCCACACAAAGCCCATCTATCAATAGGCCGCAGGGCTCTCTCTGGTTTGATGAAGTGTCTCTCATTGAATAAGGCAGATAATACATTTGGAGGAGCGCAGAACAATCGCCATTAACTCTGATCTCGCCCCCTCTGAACAGTCAAAGCCCATCATGGAAATTCAATAGTGGTCAAGCTAAATGGATAAATGTTCACAGTCCACCGAAACGTTCTAATTGATTTCCCTTCATGAGATAATCCACTCTTCTCAATAGCCCTGCTCGCCACTCCCTGTCACCCCTGCCACCCCTGCGCAGAGATACTGTTGATATCGTATAGGCCTGAAGAAGAAAAGACGGAATAGTTGAATATGTATGCATCTATCTGAAGAGTGGCAGGTTTATCTCCCCATCTTGATGTAGTGTAGAGTCTATATTCTGTGACCTGGCAGACTCTGCCACACTGACCTTTACGCCAGGTCCTGTCTCCATATCCGAGCCCCAAAGCACCTCAAGAGACATTAAAAGGCACCTCGCTCTCTATCGCTCCCTGTAATTGGAATTCAAAGCAGCTAGCGCCGCGTCTCTCTTCATTGGTCACTTCCACTTATTTCATAATGTGTCTCGATTCTTTCATTATGAGAGCTGTCTGACTCATATTTGCACCCTGATGCCCTCATAATGTCTCAGAACACGGGCAGAATACGAATGTGCTCTTTCCGCCGCCTACATTTCCACCTCCTCTCCATTCGCGCTTCTCCCTCACAATCGGCGGCTAACATTGTATCTTAAGAAGGGACGAGGAAGTCACGGGGGAAGTGAGAGACCAAGAAGGGAGAATGATGAAGCGGGCATGTCAGGAACACGCTGGGAGACAGTTAAAAGGCCTCATGAAAACATTTGTCAATTTGCACAATGTAAACAGGCTGCAACAATGTGTCTTGGGGTCAGCAGGTCAAACCCATGGATCATGCATCAGCTGGCGCGTGGTTATTGTTCCGCTCAGCCTGTCAAAGCAGGGGCACAGGGGTGTGAGAATAAGTGTGTGTGACAGAGGGAAGATGTGGAAATGAGGCGGAGGCCTTCGGGGGTGATCATAACTAAAACACTGTGTTATTATTAGAATGACACCCGGAAGCACCATCTGGGTTGTTTAATGAGCCTTTATCACAGTGCTAAAAGGAGCCCGGAGTTAATTTCCTGAAACAATATGCTTATGGAAAAGAGTAGATCAGATGGTAATCCAAACGTGCTGAGTATTTATAAAGCACAATGACTATTTTTCAAAATCCAACTGTGGAAGATCTACAGTTTCAATTCACATTGGTCAGCAAACAGGAGCAGGATAGAAGCTGCTGAAACCAAATACTATCAAATAGCATGAGCAGGACTGGCTGAATGTGAGGGTGAAGCCCTTTCTTTTTCAAAATTCTACTTATGCTAATATGTAACAACCGGACTTGAACTTCCCATAATGAATGAAATCATCATGTCAGATCAATAAAGAGAGGTTAGACAATCCAAATCATTTGAAGAAACATTTCTAACAGCCACCAACCTTGCTCAACTCCTGTGCTTCCTCAGCTGCTGTACGAACCCTGAGCTGGAAGAAATAGCAGTGTGGCATAAAATAAAAAGTACAGCGTCTACTGTCTACTGTGCTGGCTCATTGTGACCTGAGGCCTCGACTTTTATCAAGTGGCCTCGCCTGCAGCAGCAGCAGCAGCAGCAGCAGCAGCAGCAGCAGCAGCAGCAGCAGCAGCAGCAGACAGCCGGGCTGAGAGGCCAGCTGTGGAGGCGGAGGTCAGTGCTGGGATGACGACGTGAGGGCAAAGGTGACAGGGTGATGTTATCTATCTCCCTCTGACAGCCTCCGGGCTTTTTTTTTTTATCAACTGGGCTATCTCAGACAGGTCAGACTGCTGGGGGACTGTGAGCTGCACTGCTCACTGTGTGTATAACTGTGGGTGGGTGTTGTGAATCATCTTGTCCTTATAAACTACATATCGCTGAGACACAGTTAATCACACAACGTGTGAGTGAGGTTTGGACAACAGACCAGACAGAAAATATATTAACAGTAAACGCATAAGCAGTCCGTTAATGACTCCCACTCTGCAGAGCACAGTCCACAGTATAGCTCCATAACTACGGTATACAAGTCCAGAGCCATGCTAATAACAGGATATCATCAATACCTAGAGCAGCCCACAGCCAACCCAGGCTGTAGGAGGAGATCAGTTTGTGTTCTGGGAGCTTGAGGGGAGGCACGAAAACCCTACCAACCCTTCCGCTGACTCATCAGAAGAACCCAGGGGGAGACCTTGAAACAGACACACAGACGGGGAAGGCGCTCTCCCACTCGTGCCCTGGTTCCACCTAGGTGTTGGGGTTAAGCCCCTCAAGGTCAGTGTAGGGTGTTTCGATGCCCCCTCATGCAACTCTGTGGCTGAAAATAAAGATCTGATGGAAAACGTGGACTCGTGGTCCAACCAAGCTAATCACGCAAACTCAAACAAAGCCTGTTATTTGTCTTTTGTCCTCTCTATATGCATAATTGTGTTTCAAGTGGGAACAAATCAACACGTTGAGCAGTCGTCTAATGGAAGTGACACATGAAGTGAAAGTGAATAGGACTTGATTGGAGCAGTTGTCTATTCCATTTTGCAGTTAGTAATTTGGTGAGTCAGTGTCTTTTCATGAATACGAATGATTATTAAAACACTTCAAAAAGTAATTTGAAAGGAACTAAGCTTTAGTTTCTATTGTCACTTGAGAGCCACATTTCCATTTTAAGGGTGCTTTGATTCTAATTTTGTCACATCTCATCTGTGTTTGTGGCTCTGTATTGTGAACACGGCAATAATATTATTTGAGGAATTAAGACAATCATGTCAGTGACCATTCGAGTAGTGTGACATTCAAACGAAAGTTAGGCTTGGTTTTAAAATCCACTTTGGGAGGCTCCAGCCTATAGCGCTAGCACCACAGTGGCTGCGTGAGCACTGCAGCTTTGTGCCGTGGTTCTCCGTTATTGGTGGTAAACAGCGGAGCCACAGTGTGGTTCCAACAATCTGTGAAATGTCCCTTCAGTAATTAAACAAGATCTGATTCTAAACACTAAGGTGTAAAGCTGCACAATGTCAGTCCATGAAAACAATAAACGCCTCGTTAGAACATTGATCTAAACAAATGAAAAGATCCAGTCAACGAGCTTAAACTATATAGCTGCCTTACTTCGTATTTTATACAATCATAACTACCTGCACTTAAATTCAATGTCTTTCCTTGACCCTGTTAACTTCTTTCCACCAATACATCTCAAAGTTTTAATAATCTCTGCGTCAAAGAACATACTGATGGATGGCTGGAAAAATACCCTCTTTGGGGGAGGTGAATAACAGAAAGCAAAAGATGTTAAATCAGTGTTAAATCACTCAATCCAGTGAACATTCTAGTAAATTAATTTCAACATCCACCATCAAATCTCTGCATGGTAAAACAACTTAATGACCCCAACCTTCACCCAACACCATTACTTATCGGTTACCTTTCAGACTTACAGCAATTTGTAGCAAATATGAGAAGCAAATTTTGTTCTGGAGATTAAAGTTTGAGATCAGCTGATGGACACATATTAAGTATATAAACACTATGTATAAATATGTTAAAATCTGCAGCCTTAAACATATTTACCAAAAAACGACAACAACCAACTACCAAAATGAAACAGAGGCAAAGATAATCCATCAGCATTCAAAAGGCAGTGGACTTGAGTGGTACGTCAGCAGGATAATGTGCCATCTGCACATGGATGTGATGTTTAGCTGTGTTGCTACGTTGGCGCTAATTGCAACACTTGGATCTTCAGGTATTACAACACATCAGGAAGAAGATCTTTCAGCTCGTATCTAAAATAGCTCAAAGTAAAATTGTTTTGCTGTGACACAGATGCCTGTGAGCATGTGTTGGGAATGCTGGTGCATTTGCAGAGTAAAAATAACATGCTAATTGGCTGTGCCTATATGTACAGTGTGTAAAGTGGCTGGTTCAGGATGCACCACGATTTGCCTTTGTAACTACATCTTGGATTATTTACACATAAAAAAAACAACAATTGAAAACGAATCAATCATTTCTGACGCTGTTGAAATACTATTTTGCACAAAGAAGGTGACTATTACCGCCTCACCTCCCTCAACGCTAGATGACAATGACAGGTAGAGGAAGCAACATGATGAATCAACCTGCAGGTGCGATCATTTGAAAATTCCCCTGGCAGATGTGGTTGTGTGCGCGTCTTTGATTAACTTCATTAATATACATGCCTCGCTCTGATACACAGGCAGTGGCATATGGTAAAAACCAGGAGCAGGAAAGAAGTGATTTGCTGTTTGCTCTGGAAAACAAACAAGCCAACAGGTCCTGGCAGATGGCACTGTTCGCGGTGCTGGTGGGAGGCAATGTGCTGCCTCGGCGCCGCTGCCACGCAGGAGCTCTCTTGTGGATGAAAAGAAGACTGACTATCGCCCTCGGCCTGCCGCACGGTAAACAAATAAAGCAGCCTTCTGCTTTCTTGTGCGTTGAGCTTTTTATCCCGCGTTGATCTTACCTCCTGATTTCAAAGCACAGAGAAGAGCTTGTTTTTGGCAAGTTAAAACGCTCCAGGCTTGATGCTCTTCGGAAAGCAGCTTAAAGAAGAAATGTGTTTAATAATGGCGTTGTTTGTGTGCTGCTCTCATTTCCCTCTCTGCTCCCTTCCTCTTCCCTCAGCATGCCTGCGAGCGCGCTCACCACTTTGTTCCCATTTAAATGGGAAAGTTGGCAGCTCATTTACATTGATAATAGATGTTGGTTATTCACCAGCGAGAAATAACAGTTTAAACTACAATATCTTCAACCATTTCTCTTAATAACCTGTGTCAAACAGGGAGCCGTCTGAACTACACGTACACAGAATACACATCACTCACATGCAAATGTATCGTGAAAAATATGCAAGGGACAAAATACATGTGTAATGAAGGGATGGTACATTTGTCATAAGGTTACATATGTTCTCTGTCACTGCATGCTGGTGTTCCCTCAGGAGCTCACTCATAATAATACTGACTATCATTGGTTCATGAGAGTGAATCTTTCAGAACCAAACCAGGATTCAGAATCATTTCACTATTGTACAGTCGCCGCAATTTCATTAACCCTGCCATTTAACAGCGGATTAAATTTCTATAATAAGATTCAAGGCTTAGAGCTGGGGTTCATTTGCATATATTCTGATTTAACTACATTTCACCTTTGTTATCCAAAGCAGAGGCTCAGCCAGGTATGTAAAATGATCAGAGGGAAGAGAGGATAAAATGCTTAGTTGGCCGGTTGTTCAAGGGTGACTATTATCATTAGTCCCTGGACTGCAGAGCCCGGGGCCCAGTCCTCTAATGCTCTCCCCTGCATGCCAGCCTGCATATACCTTGCCCCGAGCCAACAGGCTCCTATAGAGCACAGCCTGCAAGTGCTTTTGTGTTTAAATTATTCAAAGAAAGAAGCAGATGGTCAAACACAAACTACATAATCTTAACATGGCTGCATCACAACTCTGCGGTTGAAGCTGTTTAAGCAAGGAGACAATACGGCTAACAGGGCAGTGGGTGAACCACTTTATGTATTTTAGGACAACGTTTGAAAACCACAGAACATAAGTATTTGTATACAACACTGTAACACTATGACGCATGATGTCACAGCTTTTCTCCTCATGAGGTATGTGCTTTCATGGGGATGATGTCACTGTAAAATAATTTTGTTAATGAAGATATGAATGTATGGCAGCCTATGTTGCTATAAGATGAATGTGCTGCTGTGACAGTGTTAAATACTATTTCATATACATTTTTATTCAAATTCAAAGTCTGCTGACATTTCCTTGCTCACTTTGTAGTAACTGCCATAGATTCATATTTTAGGTATTAAAGGTGCAGCGTGTAAGATACTTTTGTCTCATATATCTGTAGAAATAGGATTACAAAACAACCCTAATAGGATAACCCTAACCCTAACCCTGACCCTTACATAATGACATTCTTAACAATGTATAATCTCCTCGGTGTAGGACTTGCTTTTTACATTGCCCTGAAATCTGCGCTTTAATTTATATTTACTATACATCAGGAGCGGGTCCTCCCTATGAGGGCTGCCATGTTTTTACACTCGCCCAGAGTGGACATCCTAAGGGCTACCATAGGTTCTCCTGCATGGCTCGAAAAGGAAAGGGTGAGCTGATGGATATAACATGCACAACATGCAACTTCACCAATAGATGTCACCAATTGGTACACACTGTACCTTTAAATGACCCTGTCACAGTGCTGCTGATACAGAAACGTGCTTGCACATAATCAGCACAGATTGGAATAGCACATGTATGTCATAGGTAGGTATGGTTGTCTTGGAGTTTTAGATATATATATACCTATATCCATGTGAAGAACACCATGTGGGTGTATTGGGTCTAAACTGTCATGTATGGCGGATGAAAGTGGGACCAACCTCAGAACTCCACATGTTTCGCTCCTGCACGATTTTCCTATTTTGGGCTCAAGCATGCATGAAACAAGAAACAGTGTGATTTCTGATTCTACTTAAGTTATGCTGATGTATACAGTTCATGTTTACACACGGTCCTTTCATCTGTGCTAAGTGGCTGAGAAAATATCCAATTCGATGCACTTAAGCATGGACCATAGAAAACAGATGGGACTGATGGGAATAATGGGAAGTTGTTTGGGTGAAATACAATGTTATCCATTTATGACTTAGCAGCTAGAGGCTATGTTTAGCTCATTAGGAAATCCAGTCTATTAATTGGCTGTGATACATGATTGTGTTGTTTTGTCGGTGAATACTACTACAGCTAATGAGCATCAACTGGACAATTAATTTTCTTATCATATGATTAATGGAATTGTTATCTACTCCACATATAGTGTGTTTTACATGCATGTAATTTGGAAGAAATGCAATCATATCTTTTTTTATTCTCATGTTTTATACAGAGCAGCTTCTTTCTCTAAACTCCTTTTCATTTATAGTAAACACATGAAAGAATCATCTCGTCTTTCGTCTTTCTTACTATAAAATGTTTTCTTTTCATGACTTCTAGATGTTTTTTTGTTTTATGTGGTTTGGAATTCATGCATAAGAAAGATATTTCAGGGGGTTTCATGTTTCCTGCATTTGATTTCCAAGGCAACCATTACAATGCTGTTGCTCTCGTCTACAACCTTGATGACGATAATACCATCACTTGCACTTAAGACCATCATCACCTTGCACTAACATATCAATTAACATACACCCTTTGCTCATGTAAATGATTAAGAAAGTTGTGGGTGCTAATTAAAATATTTCCCCTTGATTGATGAACGGTAAACAACTTAGCGCAGACCACTGCTGATGCACGGGTCACTGCAATCAGCTGCTGACGGGGGAGGAGCAGAGGAGGAAACGAAAACAGAAGGAGGGAGGGGGAACGAACAGGAGCCAAAAAAACTGAAGGTTTGGAGTCCATAATTAGGCAGCAGGTTTTCCTTTCTAACCATTTTCCCAAAAGGAAAGAAGCCTGACTACTTAATTGGAGGAATCAAATTTAGTCAAGCGCCCTGTCGGCTCAACCCTACATCATTAAAGTTGCCAGCTAACAAACATCAAACACGAGGCAGCATTAATGAAGCAGATGTATTAATTTCCCATTTATGAGCAGCTAAGCAACTCACTGCTGCTCCCCCGTTCTCCCCACTCGTCGCTCTCTTTCTCGCTCTCTTTCTCTGACAGCACTATTAATGATCTTTAATGCCCCACAGGCAGTAATAGGCCCCACTGGGAGAGCTGAAACACTGCGATTTGTATTGAGGATTTAGACATAACGGGGGGGAAAGGGAAAAGAGTGAAATCTTGGGGACAGCTCTGAGGCGCTTGATCAGGCCCAGGCCTCACAGGGGCGGCGGCTGCTGCTGCTGCTGCAGAATAATAAACGACAGCCTCACGATTTAATCAAACCTCCTGTTCAAAAGGGCCAGAGCGGCTGATTGTCACTAACAATCGGGCGGCTTTCTTAAACACCTCTGGGAAAAGAAATCAAAGGAAGACAGCAAAGCAAAAAAAAAAACTGCAGTCTGGCTCTGACAGTTAACACACATTGGGAGAGACAGACCAGAACCAAGTCCAGGGAATGAAGGCCTGTCACTGGCAAATCTCACGCCATGCTCATTATGCCACTACTTCGCCAAGTGCCCGTGATACAACATCATGCATCATTAATGGCGGCGGCACTCAAATGATAAGAAAATCCATTTCACAGAGGCCAGGGTTTTAATTTGCAGCACAAAAGCACCTTTGTTGTCTTATCAGGTGTAAAATTCAACAGTAGTGTCAACAAATGAAATGATGCTGACAGACCACCGTCCCTGTGTTAGCCTAGCGTGAACACAAAGGCAGCAGTGGTACAATACTTTCCGATAACATTAAAAGACGGAAACAATGAGACGAGCAAATTCCAGACGTTAGCGATGTCCTGAGTTGACGTGGTCCTGCGATGCCACACGTGCACATCCAATTATCTTGAGCACGGGATAACCCAGATAAATAAGCCGGCACTCACTTTAACCTACAAATTAGATATGCCATGCTTCCCAGACCCGCAGCTTTCTCAGGCTCACCTTTAAAGCCATTTGTTTGTTTCTTCATTAAGCTCATTTACAGTTCTCAGGAGGCTGATCCCAACGCTGTCCTGGTGCCAGCGTTTGTTTGTGAGGGAGAAAAAGTGCTGATGCACTTAGCCTGCATATACTCAGCTGTGCAAACTGTGTAGTCCGAGCCAACCACAGCACTAACTCACCAGGAATTATATTTATGCTACAGGGCTCTGTGGTAAATGTTTTATGTCCACGTTAATGTTATTGCCGATGCAGGAAGCAGTGGGAAGTTCATGTAGTGAAAAGTGAGGGCATGTGAGGCCAGTGATTGTAAAGCTGCCTCTCCACGGCCACGGAACAACGGCATGAATCCATGTGTTATTCATGTATGTTCAGATACACAGTGTTACCCGCTGCTTGATTTATAAAGGTCCCATAGTTAAAGATGGAGTCACTATCATTGCGGAAAATCGAGCAAGAGTAAGCAAAACAAAAAAGAGAATCAATAAATCCCACCCACTCCAATCAGCGCTTTTCTGAAAACCACAACCTCACAATGTGCACTGCCTGAATGCTGCTTGAAGCAAAGCGGAGGAGTTGGCGCTGGGAGGACAGCACTGTTGACGCTGTCCACATCAACAAGCTAACTCCTGGTTATCATGTCCGCTTCAGTGGTGCTCGCGCCTTTGGCGTGCTGTGAGGACTTCACTTCAGGAGACAAGTCAGCCAGCGAATTGTAGACATAGAAATAAAACCACCATCACAGACACCACAATGTGGTCAAGACCCTTTTTGGAATTCTCCTTTGACGTGTGAGAGGTGCAGCAGGAGCCCCTCCTGAGACCTGATCACAACAACATAGATATTGCTGCAGGGCTCAGGTGTGAGAGACGTCTTCTCAAGTTGAAATCATTGTTGGTGTTTAAACGTATGGCTCCTCTTTTTCAAGCTGCAGTAAATCATTGCAATGACTCACGCTGACTTTGGAACTGTCAGGGGGAACATCGCAGACTGTCTGAAACAACTGACTAAGATATTTGTGGTTTCAATTACACCACCTACTAGTTTTGGAAGGAGAGTGTCTGACGATCAGTTCATGTCTAAAAGCAGCCTATCACATCAAATGATCAAACCTAGACTTAGGTCCGTTCATTTTGGGCAATTTACACATCACAGCACCATATAAACAGGTATAAGTTCATTATACAGACTGAATGGTAGCTGTGGCACAACCCTGCCACGCAGCATAACACTCGTGATGCCAAAACACTGACATCCACATAGGCGCTTCAGGGGCTGCTCCTTCCCTCTCACTCTCTCAGCAGCATCATCATCATTTCCTCGCTGCTTCACTGTGGCAGGCAGCAGTGGGGTTAAGCTGCCAGTGATTCAACGATAGCGAGAGGGCGACTGCAGCTGGGGGTTGCAGATAGCACATTCTGTCAAATAGCGTCAGGCTGCCTGCATAATGAAGTGAAGAGAATGACGGCGAGAGAGGAAAAAATAGGAGAAGGGGGGGGGGGTTCATTTGGCATTGCTGAAAGTGATGCGGCTCCAGCACCGTGTGAGAAGCAGCAGGAGCCTCGGTTTATATGTAGGCAGGAGGAGATGAAATAAAAAGTCATTCATTGCCAGTGAGACACTTACAACCTGTTTTTCTTCTCATGCCATACTGGTTATGATCTCACAAGAGACTCTTAGACTCAGTCTTTGTTGATCTTGTTGTATAATCACCTCAGTAAGACTTACATTTGTGTCACCCATTACGTCATTGTGGAGGGATCTTGTTCATTTTTACCCTTTCAACATAAATATAATTTCATTTCTTGATTGTTTTTCAAGAGGGAAAATTCATGGACAATATTATTTTTTTGTGTGTGGCTCAAATGACCCCATTGATAGATGATAACAAAGTACTGAGTATTAGACAGAACCAATTGTCAACTCAAAGAAATACCTATACAGAGGCTTCAGCTACACCTGATACGTCCCACCTGTGACTGGCCCACGACTAATACCTCATCAAACACCAGCGTGCACTGACTGACAACTGCTGGAAGGCACATTTCTGACTTGCTAACAAACGTCTGGCTATTATTGCAGGCTCAGAAGTGTATGACTACTTGGGTGGAGACTCCAGTCCTCAGAGGTGTGACAAGAGCCTTGGCATGTGACAGACAGGTATGCTAATGTAGAGTTATCAAACCTATATTGAGGAGAGATGACCTGAGTTTTAAATATTCAGGATTCATTGATAACAATGCAACTACAAACTTACTTGTCCTTCTTTGTTTATGATGATCTTTTCTAAATGTGTGCAGAAGAAGCATCTGATCTCCTGGTCAAAATAGTGCATAAAGCGGTGTCGTGATACTTTAGGCTGACACAAAAGGACCTAAACATTGGTAGAAGAACTTGGACTGAAGTTGCAGGTCAAGCAACATTTAGCATCATAGCTACTAAAGGCACTAAGGCTTCCCCCTGTGATGAAGATTGTTCCCAGCATCCAAGCTTTGTGGCTGATAACGAGCAAAACCAAACATGTGGCTTGTAAACATATTTAGACCCCTGTATGTTTTCTCAAAATATGAAAAAGAAATCAAACCTGTTAAAGCCACATGAGATGTCCCATCTCATTCCATGCAGCCTTGAGGACACGCTGTCTGACAGCACTGAATTATTGTGCGGTTGCTTTAGAGTGTGGCATTTATCATCATTGAGCTCTCCTTGATCAATGCCTTCTTTATCATGTTTCTAAAGTGACTTCTACCCCCCCCCCCCCCCCCCCCCCCC
>JAFBJT010055491.1:12426-39633 GCA_016785325.1 Chascanopsetta lugubris | reverse complement strand
AAAATGCTTTCTCCCCCCCCCCCCCCCCCCGCTCCACCCCCCACCACTCCCACCACCAATACCGAAACATGTACACCCACACGTGCACAAATGCCTGCAAACACGCCCACACTTCTCCCCTCAACACCCAATGATTTCATTAGTTTCATATTAGGATTAATGGAGCTCTTCTGAAGGACATAAATCAATTTGAGAGCACTTTTCTTAACCTCAGCCTCAACCTGCGATGGAGCCATCAAGCAGAGGGGTGGCTGAGGGGCAAAAGGCTGGAACGGCCACATCATTGGTTTGCTTTTGCTGGGGGGGCGGGGGGGGGGGGCGCTGGGGGGCAGGGGTAAAAGTAATTTTGCCTTCGGGGTTTATGATCGAAAGAGTTCCCCCTTCATGCTCTATCTATTAAACCCCAGAAAGCTCCCCCTCTACCCGTTCTCCCATTCCACAACCCCCTTCTCCTTTCATCCCGAGTGCCTTCCATCCATCCTTCCATGGCGCCATGATTTACAACTAGTACTCATGCGCTTCCTGGGAATTGATTTCCAGGGAACTGTGCCTTGTGCCCATCCTGTCTGTGAGGGCCATAACGATCAGGCTGTGGATCATTAGTCCGGACCACTGTTTTCCACTGCTCCGCTGGCTGGGTGCCATACATCTCCGCACTCCTCCTGTGTCACGGGCGCTGTTAAATTGCCTGTCCCCTTTCCTCCTCTGCCTTCACTTCTAACCCCCAACCTCCCCGGGCCCCAGTCACACCTCATGATCCTCATCTGTCCGTTTTTGCACCGCAGCATTTATCGAGAAGCCAGACACCGTGCTGCAGCCAAAGCCTGTGGTGACACGGGGCAGAGGGAGCCCCTCTCCCGTGTTTCTGCCGTTCCAACACACCGACCTTTACCTCGACAGACAGATCCAGCGCGCTTTTTGTGAAGGAAGTTATCAAATGACAAACAGGGCTGGCGCATCGCTGCGGATGGCTCCGCGAGCTGACTGGTGTAATATGAATAAGAAAGCGATGGAGTCAGTTTGTCATCAAGAGGGTATAAGCAGAGCAGTGGAGCTCAAGGCTCGAAGGCTCTTATTACACTCTCTGAGGAACAATGTGTTCTGATTTGTTGGATGTATGTATGTACCTCTCGAGCATGTGGCAGAATTGAAGGCCTGATTGAGCTCGCAGGGTTATTTTGAAAGACCAAAGCCAGTAATTGTCCTTGAGTGCTCAGCAAGCTGCCGCTTTCCTCTTGTCTTTTATTATGCAATCTTGGAATTGACAGAGCAATAGAATAACACTTACCTAGTTCTCCAGCACTAATCACAATAGTAGGCCTCAATCAAGGGTCAGATCTGGATTGGCTGAACAACCGGCGCCCTGTTTAGTGTTTCTTTGCCTAGAAGGTGATGTCATTGTTCATGTCTGAGGAAATTACTTTTCGACGGAAATCACCTTCAGCTGCTGGCTGGTGGTTTTAACCTTTGTTTAACTAACTCGACCGACCCTCTCACAGCCGCATTGATTCATTCATTTTGGGAAACAAACCCAAAACAGGAATAACAACTGTTTACTTATATTAACAGGTCGAGCTAAAACAAGCATTAACCAACAGCCTCAGCTGCCTCTAATGGCTCGACACTCCGCTCTGGCACTGGAAGCTTCTCGAACTCGAGCCTGGGTCTGGCAGCGTGCATTGGCAGCCATGATTTACAACAGCATTTAAGTGAATCTAATAAGCAGAGTGAATGCTTCCCGTTGCTTTGGCATGGCCCGTGCCTGGGCCCTAATCATTCAAATATTTTGGCAAAAGGCAAGGCGCCGCTCCTCTCCAAAAGAGAATAATGAGACACGGAGCTCTTAATCACAGCAGATAAGTTCAAATAAATGAAAAGAGAATCAAAAGCATTCTTTGCAGAGGCAGTGCCGCTCTCCGTCCAAATGAGTTGACTGAGGGCCAGATCTGTGAGATGGAGATGGAGATTTACCCAGGAGATGTTCCCTGACTCCTGAAGCACTGTCTCACTCTGGCAGACTACAAAGTCGCTCTGGAAAAAGCCAGGCGCGCCATTTGTTCACGATTCCCCCCCCCCAACATGTATGCTCAAGTAATTACATATAGTCTGGGCAGATATAAAAACACACCACAAACACAAATATTCTGACCAGCCCAAGAAAAGCATGCCACAGTCTTCACAGCTTTTTAATTAAGCACTCCTCCACGCTTGTTCTCCCATCACACCTCAGATGCTTTCTGTAAACCCACGCAGAGCCACGCAGTTGCTCTGACACCTCATCCAAACGCAATAATTCACCATGCTCTCACTTGCCAATTCTTCCCTCTGCCAATCTGAAACCCTTCCACGCACTCCGCTTGCTGAGGCGGCGCTCTAACAAACGATGCTGTCAGTTAACAAGATGGAAAAACATTCTGTTAATTTTTTCTCTCCCTCCCTCCTTCCCTCCTCTCCTCGGCAAGAAGTCTTGATGTGTGGAGATGAGGGGTTGGATCACAGCTTGCCTGGGGGAAGCCTGACACAAGACAGGCTGCCGCTGACATGATGAGCCTCAAGACTGCTGGCAAATTCTTGTGATGTCACTTCCCGCTCCCGACAGCTCCGACACCCTGGCGTGGGGCACTGGGAAGACGGGGGGGGACCGAGGGAGCTGCTGGAGCAAGGTGGTGGTTGGGTAGCGGAGGGGGATGGTGAGGGGGAGGCGTGGGTGTGGGGGTGATGATGAGAAGAAACACTGGTGCGTCGACTGCGCCGCTCTTCTGTTTTCTTTAATGTTCCCACTTTTATCAGCAGTCGGAGCTGTCAGCGGTAATCACGCTTGTACTGAGGAGCTGCAGAGACGATAAGCCCGGCCTGTCAGCGCCGCATCCATCGCCTCAGACATATGCTGCCGCCGCCGCTCTCTGTGTCTTTCTTAATGCACGATGGCATTCTCCCCAGAGAGAGCGGAGAGAAAAGCGCAGAAAGGGGTGGATCATCCTCACCGGGAAGATGGAAGAAAAAATATCACATCTCCTCCTTCCTTAAACCGGGGTGTGTCGAGTGTGTCACTCATCGCAGTAGCGAGTTACTGCAATTCCTAGTGGTAAGCTATCTCACAAATATCACAGCACAGGTGACAATATGTCCCTGATGGCTTAAATTAAAAGTGATACGATTTGGAACGTTTATATGGTAAGGTGATTGTGAAGTCGTGTTTTTTTCGAAGCTTTACTTGAAATAAGAACAGTAAGCTCGGAAATGAAAAAAAACTGCTAAGTGCTGCTCAGACGCTATGGGTGAGGAGAATGCTGGGTAGTCAGTGATCTTGTGTCACGGCTACGTATTCTGTGGCAACACGCCATGATCATTACAGTAATGAATAGTAATTACATGCACAGAAAACTGCTGCACTATGGTCCCATCACATGCGTGACAGGTGGCGTGCGACATATAAATAAAGGAGCGTGTGGCAGTCAAACGCTGCCTCGCATTTGGTTCCCAATTATTCTCCTCACGTGAGCATTAAAGCGCTGTGCATTGTTTACTGTTAACAGACGCAATTGAATAATAATGCCCCAGCCCGACCTGTTTTCTGTGTGGGGGAGAGATAGCTCTTTGAATAAATGATGCCCCTCCTCGCTCTCTCTCTCTCTCTCTCTCTCTCTCTCTCGCTCTCTCTCTCTCTCACCCCGACGATGAGGCTGAGAGCCCTGCCCTCGCGATGGCCATTAAAATAATGTGGGCTAACCTGAGCAGGGGTTAACCAGCTAATGTCCCTGGTGCCGCTCCTCTGTGGACATGAATAATGCAGATCAGGTTCCTAAACAAGCACACAAATGAATCTATAAATCAGGGGAGCCTTGTTAGACCCCCCTCACATACTACGCCACCCCCCCCCCCCTCCCCTCTACGCCCCCCCCCCCCCCCCCCTCCCCTCCCCTCATCCCTTTGTCTGACTCATCCCTGTCAGGTGCATGCTGAGGGAGCTTCCTTATATAAACATGTGGTTACATGTCCTGTTTAGTTCAATAGGCTTGTGGACTACACTCCGACAAAGAGCGCTGCAAATCGTCCAGCCCCCGAATATGTAATCAGAAGGTATTTTATCATTCCTAAACGCAGAGCAGAATTTTGCCTCCTCCAACTAATCTGCAAAGAAAAGACATTTGCTCCGTTTTTAAAGCATTTATTATTTGCACTGTAAACACATGCTGAGCCGATGTTTTACCACAATGGTGCTTGGTTATTCTAATCCTCCTGGAATTGGGGCATAACAAGCAAATCAAAACCAATGTGTGGAGCTCCACTGTGGGGACAATGCAAATAGAAAAACGAGGAATCTCGGCTAATTAAAAATAATGAGAAATAGGAAATAAACCTCGGCAGCTTACGCCCCAGATGTTGCTAAAACAAACTCGGAGGGAAGGAGATAAATTATGGCGTGAGGGATGCTCCTCCCATGTCAACAGTGAGTGCGGATCAATATGGATTTCATGTATAGTCGCAGGTGAGTTACGGAAATAAGCACAACCAGCGAGACAACGATGAAGCATTGCACTTAAATCTGTCTGAGGTCTCCACTTGTGGTGACTGAATAACTTGATGTGGGATCAGCGCGGGTTTTAACATTAATCCCGAGATTTAGGAGGTGACATCTCTCCCGCCCAACACCAGCCAGTCAATTTCCACACTATTATCGCCTCGGAGAAATGCATGTGCTGTAATAACTCTTCCTTCACCTCCTGTGGGTCCCACAGAGACATCATAAGGCCCTACATCTCAATCCTCCCCGTCAAAGGAGAACACGGCTCCTGGGAGTTAAATCACTGCTGGACACAAGACAGGGAGGATGGTACGAGTGTGTGTGTGTGTGTGTGTGTGTGTGTGTGTGTGTGTGTGTGTGGTGATCATTGATCTGCAGGAGTTTAGTTCACAGAGCAAACTAAGTCTGTTTCATTTGTCAAATCTAGTGTGCGCTCCTCCATACTCCATCAAACAAAGCCGCTGCTAGCTCACAGTCATTTCCCTCTCTCCCAATTACAAATGAGTCCATTAGTGTGTCTGCAATGAGCTCTGCGCTGTCTCCCAGTAATGGCTTGTGAGATTTCCATCATAATCATAATGGCTCCCAGAGCAGCCATGAGTGCAGATGGAAGGTCGCTCATAGGTAATGAGCTATCTCACCACCCAAAGGGCACATGTCTTTTGGTTTGTTATTTAGAACTGTATGCCGATGACTTTGTGAGCCGACGCACGCCCGGCGATGGCGCGTTTGTGCGCGCGCCACGTGTTTGCGCGCACGGATGCGAGGAGGTGGATTTAGACGAGCATGAATACAGATGAGCTGGGTGATGCCTGGCGCTGATTAACGTAAAAATCGGTGAGCGAGTATTGACTGTGGACGTTAAACCGCATAACTCAAGCAGACTCATGACAGCTAACAGCAAATTCCATCCCCACATTAGTTTGCGTGCTGACACTCTCTCCATCTCCCTCCCCTGGTTGTGTAACTCTGCCAAGGAGAAGAAATATCATTACAGCCGAGCGGTGTCGGGTATGACTCACCTCCTCTTGCCATTCAAAACACATTACATTCTTTTCCGTGGCATTGTGCTGCAGCAGCCAGCACATCTGCATCTTTTGCCAATTATTCTGCGAATGCTGGTCCTAGGTATCATTTTCAGTGTGTCTGTGCTCGTTGTGCTAGTGAGCTGCCTGTGTGTGTGTGTGTGTGTGTGTGTGTGTATGCGTGCATGTGTGTTGTGTGTGTGTGTGTGCATGGCCATGGGGCATGTAGGACTGGGAAGGAAGGGGCTGAAACAGTGCTGCCTCTCCCAGGTTTAATTGAGCAGAGCGCTGTGTGCTGTTGTGATGTGGGTCATATCAATGAGGTGACCTGACATTTTCATGCATGATTCAGATGTCGTGAAGGCTGGTGTTTGTCGGTTCCTTCGCCGTCTTGCTTGTACAAACTTTCATGTGAACAATCAATGGAGGATTATCACTGCAGGCAACACTGGTCTCCAGAGTATTGTGAAGGAAGATCTGACCTAATTGCGTACTGTCTGCTCGGGCCATGTAGAGAGCCATATAATGATGCTCTGTGACTGTCATTGGTGGCCTGCACGGAATCCACTTTGTTCTTGTTTTTTCTTTTTTCTTTTTATAACTGGCTTCCACACGGCAAAAGACAGAAGTCAAACAGTTCCTACACAAGAGCAGTGTGGGCCAGTAATTGGCCAACGCACTTAGTTGAACTGCATTTCCAAGTATTTCAGTGATAATATTGCTGTTTTCTTGATTGGGAGCTGAGAGTGATATGCAGCTGTTATTTGGAAATAAACAGCCTGCATGTACATGCTGCAGCACATGGCGTCCGGAACTTCTCTTGGGGTGAAGTTCAGTGTCGTGAAGCTTCATTTAATATAGAGTAACAAGCTCCCCATACTTTGCAGTGTTCCTGCCACTGCATACAAGGGAGGAACAGCTGCAGTCACGACACCTACAGATAATAGGTTTCACCGCAATGTCGCGGATGATCCGATATCTCATACACATTATATTCTATATGTTCAATTATTAATGGAGGAAAGAATGATTAGGGGGTGGTGAGATTGGGTCTACCCCCACAGTCTGGTAATTCAAAGCCAGCTTTAACGTCCCACTGTGCTAAATCAAAAGGAATGGACTATTTACTGCTTGTGCGGCTTCTTTTTTTAGCCATTAGTTCTAATGACAGAGAAATATACATAAGGGTCAGCCACATTCTGTGCTGAGGTTCACCTGCTCCCGAGAGGTCTGTCATCTCCTGCAGCTTTAATTCAAAATCATTCAGAGGCAAAATGGTAGGTGTTTGATTTATCCCTTATTACGCTGCTTCTTAAGAATTGCTCGGGCAGCCTCATGAATTCATTCATCTCCATAAGCTTTCGCAACGCCACTTAGTCTTTGTGTAATCTGGGTGAGACCCCCTTATCACTTCATTTGCACAAACAGGAGACTATCAATTCCTGTCTTGTATCTGGGCCAGGCAAATTAGAGCGGAGGTGTATGGATGTGTCCACACCGAGCCGCTGTGACCAGACACTGATTACACATTGAAACCGCCGTGCAGGTGTTCCATTTCACACCCTATATTTACAATATTAACAAGCAGTATTTAAATGCATTTGCTGCTTTATTGCTTACACTCCTTTTAGCACAGATTGCAATCGACAGGCAATTTTCCACCACGACTCACTGATGTATTGCCACTGTGAAAAGAGAGACACTTAAAAGCATTTAGCTGGTGCCGCGCTCCACACAGCAGCCTCATAAAGGCAGACAATGGCTGAGCTTAATAAGAAACAGAATGGATCCCATGAGTGCGGAGGACCCATCAAGCTGGGGAATTTCATTTAATTTCCCCAGGGCCATCTATGTCTTGTACACATAATTAGAGCCCAACATGCAATGATCCTTGTGTTTTGTCAATAATTCCCCAAGGAGCAATCAGGACAAGGGTTGGACATGCCTCTGTGACCTGGGCTACTTGCAACAAGCTCAGCCACCTAATTACACCGCCTCTAACAAGCAATGTGGTGGCAGTTGTAAGGGAGGCTTGTATGTGTGTGTGGGGAGGTGTGTGTGTGTGTGTGTGGGGGGGGGGGAGGGGGGGGGGGGTGGCCTGAGCCCCAGAACCAGTAGTGAGCAGATCCTCCTCAGAGGCCCTGATGTCATTAGGATTGTTTGTGGTTGCTGCCATGCATGCTGGGACAACGTCGTCATACTGACAGGCCTGCTCTCCATTTCCCTCATTTAGGATCTACCTCTGTTGTTACCCACCGTCTCCGGTGACCAGCACAGCAGGAGGACAGGGACATGGTCCTTTATGGCGCGTGAGAGTTTTTTTTCGAACGACCATATGACAGATACCGCTCCACAAGTAATACGGGGGAGGAGACAACGCGAGATAATTTGATCGTTTGTGTTCATTTAAGTTGTTTAGTCGATTCCAGGTATCGTTCGGTTCATTATTCACTAGAGGTACCTGACCCCACGGCAAAAACAGCAAATCCATGCATTTGTGCGGGAATGTGCTGGTCCATTGCTACACAATAGCTGCACTGTGCCTGCGACGCAGACCCCAGTGAGGACCCCTCAGCTGTTCCCGATGTGTACCGCTTCAAAAACCTAACCATGGGTTGCAGGGACAAGGACCACACGAGCCGTGATCGCTCTGGATGGTACCATTATTTCTGGCAGCCAGTTTCCCTGACTCTGTGCCGATTTTCAGATTGAGTTGAAACAAGAGAGGGGTAGACCAAGTTGAGGTGGTCAAGTACAAACATACGCTCTGCACCTGTGCCGCTCGGGAGGAACAGTCACTATTTGTTTTTGAATTAAACTGATATGCTAAAGAGCAGGAAGTTAAACTCTGCTGCCATCAATTTTCAAGGTCCGCGCCTGCAAGCAGTTTGGTTTGGCAGAGTGATGCACACACACCGACACACAAGTATAAATGCTTACAGCTATGGGTGGGATATATGAGCATCTACAGCACAGCTCCAGCAGAGCAGAATAAATCAGGCTTAACTTTTAAAGCAGGGGGCGCAGGTCAATCAAATAGTGGAGGTCAAATACCAAAAGAAGGAAAAATACAACACTGTTAAGGCTTGTTCAGAATATCCTGCTCACATAACTTTTGGAGATATCTGTTGTAATATTTTTTCGGACATAATCTCATCTCACTGTGTAAACCCTGTTGGTTTGTTACAAATTCACAGTCTTTGTGCTGAGCAGCTTTCGTCGAAATTACGGGAGGAGAAATTCTCTCCTGGCTGCAGGGATGAAGCCACTTTCTGTGGGCGAGCTGAGGTTGCAGTGGAGAGCAGAGCGCGCCAACAGCAGCCAGTCAATTCTGAGACAGGATGCCTGCAGAAATCATTGGCTTGACAAAAAGGGCAACGAGGGGCCACAGGGTCTGTGTGAGTGTCACCGGCCCAGTTGCTGGGGGGGATTATGTGCAGGTGAGCCAGGCCTTGACTGACATTTGCCGAGCGCAGCGAGAAAGTTTAACCTTGGTGTGTCAGAGAACTCTCTCTCAGCAGGGAGAGAGGGCAGACCGAGAGACAGTGAGGGATGAAGAGAGAGGAGATAGGCACTGAAAAGGGCTTCCTGCATAACAACAACCATTTTTTCTTTCCATAAGCGACGTGTTTCCAGAGACACGGGTTTGAACCCAAGGTCTGGCTCCATGCATTATTAAAGACCGGTAACTGGCAACACTGCCTCATAAATAGAGATGAGGACAGACACCTGAGGAGCCGGGGCGCTGCTCACTCTTGATCAGCCGCAAATCCGCCAGCCCAACATGACCCAGAAGGTTCTACGCACACAGCGTGTCGGAGCACTCTCTCCTCCCCAGCAGCCCTCTGTTTTGTTACTGTCATTGCTCCTGACAAATGGCAGCACGTGGTAATAAGTGCATTGCTGTGTAGGTCAGTGATGTTAGGAATTTTGGTCTCACTCGGTGTTTGGCAGCGGGGTTGTTGTTTTTGGCGTTTGGCATTTTCAGCCATACAGCTAAAACAACTACAGTGATATTATTCCAAACATGAGGAGATTTAATCATGTACTTAACAGATTGGTCTGAAAATAATTGAGGCACCAAGAATAACATGCCGCGATTTCTTAATCTTGAGATTTGGTGAAAGATTGACTGAAGCGCATGACTTAAAAAGGCTGCATTAAACTGTCCTATACTAGACATTGATAAGTGTACACAATTTGCATAGAGGTATTTTCCATCTCAGGTCAGGAGAGATGGAAATGTTTTTATATTTGCATGGTGGTGAACGTCTCAGTCAAATAACATATTTATGATTTTTGATGCTGATTGAATTATTCTGCATTCCCGTGTTCTCAGCTTGCGCTGGGAATTGAATCATTGCTTTTGAAACATGATTCAGTGCTGCGCCCGTTTCCCCCAAACCCATCCTGTTTCAAGGACCTGGCAACCTTGTCCTATTCAAACGAGCACATTATAACCCTTTTATTGACGGCGATGAATGAATGCTGAGGTGACACACCACAGCGGCATGCAAAAAGCATGAGGGCAGGTGTAATATTATGTCTCAAGGAAAAAGTCAAACCCTCTAAAATTACATGTTTTAACATCACTGCTGCTGTGTCCACACCTATTCAAACACATCGGGAGGCAGGATGAAAAGAATTGGCAAAGCCTTTTATGAGATGCAAAGAAAGCTGATTGCATTCTACTTGGATACAGGTGCTTTTGATACTCTGCTCCTTTCATTGTCCTAATCTGCAAATATCCATCTTTTGACTTTTCAATAAAAATGTCTGAGCTACACAGAAGAGTTAGCGCTTCCATACTGGAGCACCTGGTTTCACGAAAAGTTGAAAACAGAGTTATAAGATATCCTTTTAAAGCTGTCGACAGTTTCAGACTGTGTCTGTTACTATGCAGAGGTAAAATGTGGGCTTGACTGCAGTTTTGGGGCTTTTATAGAAACTGATATTATGAGAAAACGTGTGTCATACATTCCTTAGTTTTCCCATTTGCAGATGAGATACTGACAGTGAAAAAATACACAAAATATACAGAGATTTGCATGTGCTGGCGGGCACAAACTTTGACTTTTTCGATTATAAAATGAAAAATCTTCATTCAAATACATGGCACCAAAAAAAGTAACTCATCAGTAGCTCATACTAGTACATCATACTTGAAGCCAACACTGACCATCAGTTCAAAGACTGACCGAAGAATTCTGTTCGGTATAAAGACGTATTGAATCGTCCAAGACAAAGTTGTCCTGGTGTCATTTATAAGATCAATTGCTGTTTAACAAGAGACTGACGGATTATCAATGACACAAAGAAGCAAACCAGTAAACTGACACTAGCGCTACATCCACGCTAACAGAAGAGTATGTTCTTGTATTAAAACACATCAGGTCTGTGACACACATGCTTAATATGTTTGGAAATGCAGCTGGGAAGGTTCCAGTTTGAAAGTTAGCAGGCTGAGTAGTTGTGTGGACGGACAGAGACAGGCAACACGCTCATGCCCAGTGAGCATGTGTCACCACATGATTTACATTTGATTATGAACAGGGATTAAAAGTGGCATTACAATGTTTACGGTTCCCCAAATCTCCTCTAATATGATACTGGCTATTGGTGTATTCGATAAAAAAAACAGTAATGGAGACCATTTAAAATAATCAGAAAAAAAACAACTTTGAGCAGTCACTCTGAGAAGTCCCACCCCTATTGTGACACACTGGCACATACAGACACAGGGCCAGTAATGATGTACTAAATGTAAATTATGGGTGAAAAGATGCAATTTGTTGGCTAGGGAATAGAACAGATAGGCCACATAAATACCCTGTGAGCACAGTGACAGGTTGACATTTTCACCTTGTGTCACCATCGTATTTCAGGCCAAACAAAAGGACGTGGAAATTTGTGTCAGTTAAGCTGCTTCCATTTAATTGCCAGCGTGACAGTGGAGTGGTGAAACGTCTCTGCCCTGACCTTCTCTCCGGTGGCCTTATGCTCCATAGTGTCATTACTGTACTGCTGGGCAGAGGCGGGGGTGTGGGGTGTGGGGTGGGGGGCGGGGGGTGGGGGGTGGCGGTGTCTGCGCTTTAAGGATGGCTGGGGGATATGTAGTAGAGGGGTGGGTTTAGAGGGGGAGGAGACGAAGATGGGTGGGTGTGTGCCTGTTTGGGGAGTGATGCTGCTCTGCTGACCTGGTCATCCATCAGGCCGCGCACCCCCCCCCCCCCCCCCCCCCCCCCCCCCCCCCCCCCCCCCCCCCCACCCCCCCCCCCCCCCCCCACACCCAAACCCCACCAGCCAACCATCCCCCTACCAACACACACAGACACACACACACACGTCTACATCCCCTCCTCCTCAGAGCACTGCTCTGCCAGGCCTGGAGCCTCCACATTAATTTCTCATCTGAGGCGCCCTAATGAGCTCCGCCTGCTCGTCCACCTTTGAGACCCAACTGATTATCAGACAGGGGGCGACCATTTGTCAATGGCAAGAGATGGCACTGACACTGCTGACCTTGCTTCCATGGAAAGAATGATATCAAATTGGGGGGGGGGGGGGGGGGGGGGGACAGGAATAGGAAAAGGGAAGACCAGGCAAGCAAAGCAATCAACAGCTCCAGAGAACCTTGTGCTTTCTGGTGAGCGGTGGGCTTGTGTCCGTGCGCCGCACAGGGGGCCGGGATTTGTCGGTTATTGGATACAGGGGAGTGGTGTAGGTCTGCGACACCAGCGAACCCTAGCCAGGGCTGCTGGGACGACATGGGTATCTATCACGGTGGCAGCACCGAGACCCAGGCCGGGGGAAAAGCCACAGAAGTTGCCAGGGGAGGGGAAAAAGCTAGTAAAAATTTAATGCACTCCGCAGAGCGGTCATGTCATACTTGGTTATGGAAAATAATCCCAGATGCCTGCAGTGCTAAAATGGAGCTGTAATGTGCTCGCCTCCTAACCCGGCCTGACAGCCATGATGTACGACTACCATTACCGGAAAATATCACTTCAACTAACCCGTGATCCGGCTCCGCTAAGGGTCATATTATCCATGAGGAACAAATTACACTCCCCCAAAGTAAATACAAATTTCCTACACCGACTGGGTACAAAGAACAGAAGGGGGAGGGGGCAGTCGCAAACGTTACCTATGACAACGCTCAGCAGAGTGACAAGGATGATAAAGTACACGACAAATCACTGGCTGACAGGGTACTCTAGTGCAATCAGCCTCAGCCTCGGCCTAGCGAGCACCCACTCAAGCCTGTAAACACTACTCTCTTCCTTTGAAGGGGGCAAAACACATAATCTTTTAACGCTGACAAGTTGCTCTCTCCTTTTTATTACTCATCCTTCCCACTGCAGTGGTGAGAGGACGGGTTGGAGGGAGCGAGGGAGGGGGGGGTGTATAAAATGGTTTTATGTACAGTGCTGCTGAGTGATTGAGAAACACGACTCTTCCGCAGTAATTGCCTGAGGGCAAACACAGCAAAACAATAAAGGAGCAGAAACAGCAAATATATTACCAGTTCAGATCTTTATTTTATGTCAAGGACAAACAGGTTCTCTCCGCTGCTCTAAAGCATCCACTTAGATCCCCGGCCTCCAATAAGAGCCCAGCACTGAAAATTACAGCACTCTGTTGCATGGCCATTAATAAGCATTGTTTTTTAAATGGCATTTACAGCTTGGAGTTGCTGATAAAGCAAGTAAATAATACTTAGTAGAGGTGTGGTCCGTATAAGAGAAGCGCAGGGCAAAGAGAGAGAGAAAAGCTGCAGAACGATGGAGTCCTGCACAAAAGACCAAAGAAGGCATCAGCTGACTGAGTGACAGCTTCCAGGTACCACTTATTCTTAAAATTCACTTAAGCATTAGCAACTCAGACGGAGTGAGTGGCTGAGTGCTCTTGACAGTATGACAAAGACAGCAGAAACCTGCCGCTGTCAGATTCTAATCAAAAGATTCACATCAAGGGATTTTTTTTTGCATTGATTTTTGCCAGGTTTTCCAAATTTACATCAAGTGTATTCATTTTCAAAGTATGAAGAATTAAGCCAGAGCTCTGGATCACCCACAGTTAGGCTTTCACCGCTCCCTTAGAGGGTCTCAGATGTTGAACAACCTGTTGGTGTTAACTCCACCATGAAACAAGGTCATGTTATTGGGGCTTTGTGGGATGCACATGAAAAACACCCGAGGCGATGAAGCCTCTTTCAGTGTGCTCTCCTGCCGGTGAAGCAGAACATCATAACTGCTACAAATGAACAGGACAGCTTTACCAAGACCCGAGACAATGACCTCCCCTGTCCGAGTGAGAACCTTTAAAGGGTGGACTGTGGAGAGGAAGAGCGCCAGAGTTGTTTTTGCAAAGTTTCAGGAGAGAGAACCTGGTCAAACTACAGACTACTGACAGACAAAGGTCGACCTCCTCACCAGTGAAGGGAAGGAGTTGTTGAGAGGTTCACTCGAGCCAAGTGGCCCATGATGCAGTGTTGTTTGGAAAGGTGGAGAACCACCCTATAGAACTCTAGTAACATTATAGGAATGTCTATGTAAGTTATCGGCCATGCAGGCCATGGTACCTGGCAAAGCACAAGGTTTTTGGTCTTCGACTTTCTTAGATTACATGATTAAAACTACATCTAAATTTTGATGCATTGCTGTCATTTCTTAAAGTTTGTTTCCAACCCATATCCCACATGCAACATAAAGCTTTGGGGTAGTCACCTTGTCCTCCTCATTATCTGAGCTCAAGCAGCTTCGCAAGACCGACTGCCAGAGAAAAAGTGCGACTGCGGGTTGTAGGGGCCTGGGCAGGGATGCTAAAGATAACATATATGGGTGCTAATGATGCCAGTGTTGTGTGACGAGTGACTGCCGCGAGTGCGCCTCCTACCTGTCTCCCTGCACGCCATTAACATGTGCGTAATGTTGGAGATGGGCCACCCTACGGGTCACTTTGTAACGAACAAATGCTCTGCAACACGACAGATACACACTCTCCCTCGCTCGCACACAGGCGCCTGAGCGGGATTGTGCGCACGCGTTCTCCGAGATGCCAAAAGCTGTCTCTCGCTTATCAGAGCCTGGCAGCTCCCGCCGACACGGCAGAGGCCTCCTGCGCCAGGCAGAACGTGATTTCTCCCGGGAACACTTTTTCCATTTCCTGCGTTTGAAGGGAAACTAAATAAGTCACGTTTGTCCTCATCTGAATACATTTGACCCATTAAAATGACTCTGCTCTCCCGTGTCCTTCTGCTGCCGCGGCGCTGTAAAGTAGACCGCGGCGCCAGTGGAATGCAAATGACAACGGCGGCAGTAGGCCTAGCGTGCCCCGCGGCTGGCAGGAGCAGATAGAGGCATGGGGTGATGTGGACCGAGGAGGAGGGTAAAAGCGTTGAGTGGGAGCTTCAATTAGTCCCTCACATCAAGGAAGAATACATAAGTCGGGCCATCATAGGGGTCTCCTATTTACTAATTCACTCCTCTGTTACTTTAGCACACAATTAATCAATGACAGGAAGGTGTAGTCGCTGCTGTTCATCAGGAGCGTAACACGAGCCGGGGTGAATTAATACAGTCACTGGGGGGATTACGGCTCACCGTGCTCTCTCTCCCTTCCTGAAACAAAAAGGAATCGCCACCGAGACAGGAGCAATTTAAATCGACAACACTGAGTAATGACTCAATTTGCCGCACAGTCTAAACACCACAAGCAAATGGCATTACTAAATCATTAGAGCGGATCTGGATCTCTGGTTAGGAGTCACAGGATAATATGGCTGCTCTTAGAGTCGATGAGTTATGCTCAGAAAACCTGGATGTTATAAAAGCAGCTGCACTGCATACTAGACCGAGGGCTTCACACAAACTTCAACACTACCATTTATGTGCACACGCACGTTGTCATGGATAAACATTGCCCCGACTAGAATGTGACAGTTATAATCAAAAACATTCAAACTGCAATTTCTTAGAACAATAAACAAAAGAGGTACGCAAGTGTGTCATGATCTCTTCTTTCCACTGCCGTCTATTTTGAGAATTAGAGCTTAGCCAACAGAAAAAATAATGTTTGCCATCTTTTAAGACCGGCCAAACAATCTGGAATGGATTGACCCAACTCACTGGCATCTCTCAGAGACAGCTACGAATTATGGAGCATGCAACAGTCAGACTCTCCTAACCACCTCCAGACCTCAGTCACTGATGTGTTGAGTTTGCATGGACAATCAGACACAGGCTTTTGAGTCGATTCTACAAAACAAGAATGATGTTTTCCACAGCGTGCTTTAATTTATGCATTCTCTAAATCTTTTTTTTTCTTCAGACACTGCTTTATCTGTTTTGGAGGGCGTGATCTGCAAAGTGCTTTTAAGGTCAAGGACCAGACACTATTATGATACTATCACCTTTTCCCTAGTGCTAGTCATCACCCTACAATCTCATATTTCAAGTCATGACTCCATATTGTATCTCCAGGTCCAATGTTAAAGAACAATGGATGTGTCTGTTCTCAGAGAGAAACCTCTGAAGGTAAGAGACTCCATGAGCTTTAAAGAAACAGGAAACTTCAGGTACACATATGGATGTTATAGATATTGATGGTTTGCAGTCCTGGTTTGGCGTAATAGAGACGAAAAAAAGATATAAGGACTGTGCTGTTTGGGAGGGCATCCCATAAAAGGACTGACAGCTATGAACAGAAGACAGAAACAACAAATATGCAAGTATAAATCCCGTGCTGCATAATGTCAGTGCTCAGCTTTAAACAAACCAGAGCTCTTTCAGCCCTGCCTGTCACAGCACTTTCATTGGAATGTCATCCAAACCCTGAAAAGCCTGAACAGTTCGATTTAGATTTGCACATCATTAAGTCATTTATAATTAATGCACAGCTAATTAAGGATTTCTCAGTTATTAAGAGGATGTTGAATTCTAATTACATTACATTTTCAGCCCTAAAAAAGTGTGATGATTGAACTGAAATGATTTGACTGACAGACGTAATAAAAGATGCCTGAGATGATACATATTTGAATGAAAACAGAGCGAGAAAACCTTATCTTGTCTTCAATAGTAGTGTCTTAAAACGTTTTAGATTGCGGTCTTACCTTGTCGTCTTGGTCACTCTCAGTGTCACACTGCAACGAGAAGAAAGACAAAGACATGATTAGGAATCATTGTTTTCCAACTCGGACTGTTTTCAATTCCGTCACATATGACTGTGATAATCCAATCTACCTTTGCAAATGGCATTTCTTATCTTATCAGGTCTTTAATGATAGAATTATTACATTATCATATTCATCACTTTGTTACCACAAGGTCAGGAATGTGAAACAAAAAGAGAAATGTCTCATGAGCAGCCAAGCCCATGTTCAAACCTACGAAAGATACGGATCCGGCAGGAATCTCAAAGCACGATGTGCCACTCTTGGAATTATAATTCCATGATATGTGTTCTCTGCTTGAGGCTGGGGATGGAGCAATGACACGGCCAGGAAGGGAACTTTGTAATAGAGGGAGGGAAAAGTGGTTAGATTTCATTTTTTCTTTCCAATTTCAATTTCAAGGTCCACTTGATTCTTTATCAACTAATTAGTGTAATGCTGGGTGACTGGCGGCCCTCAACGTTCTGCATATGGCTGAGGTGCAGAGAAGCACTGGAGTCGGTAATGAAGAAGGCATTGGGGGGGATACAGGCATGGGTTAGCATCGTGTGTGTGTGTGGAGGGGAGGGGGGGGTGATGTGGAGTACAGGGAGGGGCTGGTGGGTGTCGATTAAGGGAGGCAGGGGGTGAAGGAAGGTGGCAAAATGACTGACAGCCCAGGGAGCGACAGACGGCACAGCCGTTTTCTCGCCCTCATATTTTGCCTCAGTGTCTCTCTCTCGCCCCCTCTCTCTCTCTTTTCCTTGCTGATCTGGGGCCCCGCGGAGCTCAAAGGTAGCTGGCTGAGCTCGTTGTTGGTCTGCTTCACAAGTTAGATGGAAAAAAAAAGGGGGCCCTGCGAGCTCAGCAGGAGCATAGCATCCAATTTACAGGCCTGTCCCACATGGCCCCAGGGGCCGCCCGCGGCACACTGCCATGATGGTCAGCTCCAGCAGCTCATAAATTATGCAGAGGCAATAAACGCACTGGGCAAACAGTCCTCAGACGTTCCCCCGCTCTCCATTTCTCCCTCACTCTCTCTGGCTCCACAACAGTCCACACCCCCCCGTTTTTAATACAGTACAGCGAGTCAGCAGCTGTACGGACTGCGAGCTGGAGGAATAAATGAAAGACAAGTGCAGATTCTGATTACAGGTGGAAATCGGTGTTATACGAAAAAGTACACACTTTGTGCTATGTGAAAAAAAAAATGGGCGGGTTGACCGTGTCTCATTGTCTCCGGCGGCCTCCCACACAGGACTGACTAATAGCAGCAGACAGGATGTGATGAGCGGCACTGGCCCTCTCAACTCTTTCCATGTATTCAGGCTTCTCAGGATGTGACAACAGTAATGCAACCGCGGGCTCACTGGCTGCTTCTCTTCACGTGCACACTACAAACCAGGGAACACGCGAGGGGTTCAAATAATGGACATCATTTCAGATTTTCCATTGTGTTGTGATCCATAAAAAACACTAGCAGCCTTTCTTTCTCATGTTCCCTTGTTCCGCTCCCTCTCCTCTCCCCTGTTCCCTGACTGTGCAGCCAATTGCTTTGATTGCCAAGATAGAAGCTGGCTGGAATGACTTGCCCTTGCTTGTGAAGCAAATGGAACATGCTAATGGAACTCATCGTATTACCCGATGCAAAAGTGCCATAGCTCATTACTTTAAGATAAAAGGATATCATTGTAGACGGCGAGCAGAATTGACTTTCTGTGCTACGACTTGATGATGATTTAATCAACTGCTCTCTTTCACTTCTCATTCCTGCGCCTGTCGCTTTCACAGGTGCCACTAAACGAAGCACTCACACGGCTGGTGGGGGAGAGAAAGGAAAAAGAAATTGCTGTCATTACTTTTTACCCCAGGAATAGAGGTATGCAAATTTCCCAGAGCGACAAGGGACGGAAGAAGGGAAAACTTAATAAAATGGAAATGCCTTCATAATGAGCAAAGTAAAAAATCCAGAGATCAGGCCTGACAGACGGGGGCAGCAGCCGATGTGATTGTCCTTATAGCGCAGACACCAAAGCTCCCTCTGAATCACCGCTCCAGTAAAAAGTAACAAATAATAAAATCTCCAAAGACATGAAAACACATCTCAAGCATACAAACAAGTCAGAACTGTCACTCACTGATAAGGTATCATAGTGAACTAAAGCGTTGCCTCATGCATAAAGCCACGGGAGGTGGGAGGGAGGGGAAGAATCCTTGAATATCAGGATTTGTTTTGCTCCTCGTATTTTCGACGCTTACCTCTGACAGAAAGCTATAAAGTCTCAGCTTTTTACTTTGGCAGTTGGAAATGTCAGGTGCGATTCTCAGACCTCATCAACAACAACTCAGGAGCGGTATAATCTTTTGGAGAAGAGGAGGTATGAGCTACAAAAATCAGTTATTGTGAATATCACGAACAGGAGCTTGGGTGCTGTGATTAACTACGATATCAAAAACACTTGATAGCAGTCCAGGGATGATATGGCTCATATGTGAGGTTCATACCGGGGAGAGAAACAAAAACACAACAATGGTGCCATTGATATCAGTGGCTCCCACAGGCAGAGGTAGGAAACGGCTCTTATTTACAGTTATGTACAGTGAGGAAACCATTAGTCTTGGGAGGAGACTGGCAGAGAAAAGTGATACTCGAGCTGGGCTGCTGCTGCTGCTGCTTTCTGCACAAGGCCAACATTATACTGTACAGCTCGACCCTGGTGTTTAGTTTAAGTAACACAGGAATGTCAAACATTAGCTTCAGCTCTAAGAGCTGTTGATGTTGGCTTGTTTCCGGAGCACTTCTGATTGCCCCCCCCCCATCGCTCTCACCCGGGCCTCTCTTTTGGCTGAGTGCTCTTACAAATTTCCCTGCGCTCTGCCCGAGCAACAAGCTTTTTGTTTATATTGGTCTGAATGTAGAAGTAAATTATTCTTGTCCTAAATCCTCTCCAGCTGAGTGTAATGCTGGCCCAGTGCAAGGGGGAACATGAGGAGCCACGGGCCCGAATGCAAAATGATGCAGCTACGCTTTGGTCTGTAGCAGCAGGGATCACCAAAGACTCCTGCCAGAGCTACCCGCAGAAAAATGTCTGCACTAAGGAGCTAACCACATCACACGGTATGCGTGCAAAGGCAAGTATGCTAGTGTGTTCCCTATTCCAACATAACCTTCTGGAAATCCACTGGTGGACAAACACTAACAGATGTTAAGTCAATCAGGAGGAAAAGACATGCATGAAGGGTAATTCTGATGCCGCGCAGAGTATATGTTGAACAGGCTTACCATCATGTCTAATTGGCCGTCTTTGGTGTTGTGTCTAATCTAGTATTTTATTAAATGGCACCTTCTCCCGTTCAGATCTGTGATGGATGCATATTGTTGCTCCCATGTGTGACATTAGCCTCGGGTTATGTTGGTTGCTATCCATGACCTTAAAATTAATTATGGTTGATATGTGCTTCATTAAAGCGGTCCCTCACACCGAGGATGTTGTCTGTTTATCAGACTGAGCCAGGTTGACCTGGAGCGTGGCTGAAGGGGTTAAAGCCCAGGACGGACGCCAACTTGCCCGCGTGCCCAGGAGCTGGAAAGACAGCATGAAAGATGGCAGCCATTGCCAGGGTCAGCTCCGACGGCGCCAATTCAACGTGCTGCCGTAGGGGGCTCCTCCACACCCACTCCGAACGGCTCCTTCCTGATATAGCGGCGCATCCTGATGGTTTTCTGATGCAGTCGCACTGCAAAATGGCTTTTTCCCCTCCCGCTGCATCCTCCTCCATCTGCTGCTGGGGCCTGGGTGCCGCCGACCGCCTGCCTGTCACAGCGTGTGTGGAAATTAGCTGGGGAGGAGGTGCTCGCTTGTGCTAATTACATTTTAATCATTGGAAATGTGTTGGCAAATCAAGCCTTGATTGCCATCTTGGAGCCCAGTGCTCCTCTCTGCAGGTTGGGGATGGGGGTAGCGCGTTTGCGGGGCTCGAATGTGGAATGAGCCCAGACTTGCCAAGCTGGACAGCTCACCCGCCGCAACGGCTTCATATGGCAGCACGCCTGGCCTACTGCTGGGTAGTGGCTGTGCCACATTATTCATGGGGAATAGAGGAAGACCGGGAGAGTGAAATGAGGATCTGTGCCATGCTTATTCTTAAATCCCCAACTCACACCTCCCTCCACTGTCTCTAACTCCCTCTCTCTCTCTCTCTCTCTCACCCACACATTACACAGTCTGCCAGTCCTGCCACTGTGAATTGAGAAACAACAAATAGAGCCGGGCAGAAGGAGACTGATGAGCTCAGGGTTTGCTCCGCAGCACCTGCTCTGGCACACTGGAGCAGCAGGCCCGGTCGCAAATGAGATTCTTAAAACAGAAATAAGAAGGAAATGGACCAAACTACATCAAGGTTAGAATGTTAAATTTTTCATAAATGGAATAATCTGAGGCTTGGCTACACGAGTGCGGGTGATACATGGCCCTAACTGGAGATGGAGATGTGGTCCAGTTCACTGTGCTCAATCATCTGCTTCGTGCAGTGCTGGCACCCGCTGTGACTCCTGATTTTAATGATCTTCCTTGGACAGACCTTCTGTTTAAAATTCCGCTTCACTACAGAGCATGAGTATTAACCAGTGCTAGGTCACGGACTAATAGGATGTATATTTCAACATAATGAAATTACAACATTGCCAAACATATGTTCTGAGTCAGGGCTGTGCGTAAGTAGCTTTGCACTTGAGTGCAACTTCACATCCACGCTGGGATTCCTTTACTATGAAAACAGGCCCAGCTGACATACATTTCATGAATAGGTATCCGTAAAAAGACGCTTTTGTAAATACACCTAAAAAGTTCCGCGAGTGGAGGGAAATTCAACATGACAGGCTCGACAGGGACAGATCATTAAAGTAAGCGGGCTCTGCGGCGATGACATTCAACATCTGATTTCCACAGCATCTGCTTGACGGCCGACTGTTTTATAAAAAATAGAGAAGGTAAGAGGAGACCACAGAGGAAAACACGCGGAAAAGAAAACAGTGCCTGCTTAAGTGTATGAGACAGTCGATATAGTCAAATAAGGCAAACACCTATTTCAGCAGCCAAGAATGTTTGGTCCAGGAGGACCAGACCTCTGTCTGTACTCATCTAACCAGGTCTGATCCACATGTGCAGCAGCGGCCAAATGCAACATCTGAAGGCAATTTCCCTTCAAATGTAAAACTTTATCCTGAAAATATCCAACTGGACCACAAAGTCTGGGACAGGGGAGCTGCAGGAAGGAAGGAAGGACAATGAGGGAGCGAGGCGGAGAATGAAGCCTTCCATGAAATCATAACTTCACATTCTGCAACCTCGGGTTTCAAGACTCTGGAGTACATTATTTTATATTTTATCTCGCTGGACTGTGCCCAAACCTTCCTGACAGAATATTTCAGACAATCTTATAAACCTGACTTTTATATCGATTCCACATTACTGTTAATACCGTGCCATTAAAATCCCAGGTGATTTACGTTACGATAGCCTTAATGATGTGACATCAGAGAGTTGGCTTGGCAACATCTGAAGGACTTTGACCACAGAGGTAAAATGGAGACATACAGGATGATTCACACTGTGTAAATACCTGGAATGAAAAGGTTTGTTCAGCAGGACTGTGATTGATGTATGTGTACTGTACCATGCTTCGTGTGTGAGGGTTAAGAATGAGAGGAGTTAGACTCCACCGGTGGAGATGTGGCTGCACAGCACTGAAGGGATTCTTGGCAGAAACAGATGTTGCCGCAGGGTAAAACTCTCCGTTGATCAGCTCAGTCCACCCACCAAATGTATAAACACACACACACACACACACACACACACAAAACCGACAAGGACCAGAGGAAGGAGGAAGGAGCCGAGGTGCACTGCTTCACTTTCCTTAAAAATCCATTTGTTACACAAGCACCAAGTTTAGTATGTCTCCCTCAGGAGTCATCTAAAAATGGTTCCACGGCTACAGGCGAGGCTTCGAGGCACCTGGAGGTGGGAAGCTTTTACTGCTTATCTGATAGAAATGAAAAGACATGTAACAACTGCAGCCCAAGTGTCGGTGGATTCACAAACACCTCCACACATCCACCTTGCCACGCCCCAACTCTGCATTCCGTTCCCCCTCGGCCGGCAGGGGAGCACGGTCCGGAGCAGATGCTGGATTAATCAAAGATTAATAGAAGGATTTTGAGATAATTACATACATCAAATTGTATTGTTTGCGCAGTTATGGTAGCTCCCCTGAGACGAGTCCACTTTGTGGGTATTTTAATTACCCCACATGCCAGACATTAACAGTGATGTGTTTTGGCATCTTCATTAAAGCAATCTGGCTGCACACAAACAATCAGTTCTACACTCGTCGTAGGCCGCTCCCAAAGACGCAGGGTCTCTATAAAGGGGGAAACAGGGAAGCCATGCTATCAACACAGAGATGCTTCAGCTAAGCGGTTTTAATAATGTGCGCCCTTGCAAATGTCAGAGTAATTGGGTCCGGGTCTTATCATGGACAGATGTTGTCTCGACAGCAGCAACATTTCCATAACATTCAGGAGTGGACACGGCGCACACATCTGAATTAAAATCTTAAATACGAAAATATGAACTTATATCTGGGCAAGTGAGACCGCTAAATCACATTGTTTGAATGTGTACCGTCGCTGTCAGCCTGCCAAGGTTTCATATGACACAAATCCCTTGTGAAATGTGATAATATCATACATAATGGAGCAGTTATCTCCAAAAACAATCTTTGCCTGCCTCCTATACCCGCACCATTCATGGATTACATGTGGTTCGACGTATGTTGCAACCCGCTGTTGTCAAGAGATATAAACCTCATCTGCTCCCCTCTCCTCCCCACCTCCAGCTCTCCCTCTCTCTCCCTCCCTCCCTCGCTCTCCTTCCACACTGACTCATAGCTGAGGGGGAGAAAAACATCAGGATTAGGTTCTGTGCCTCTAATCACTTAACTCCTCACACCTGATGGCACACTATTAACTTTGACTGTCTCCAGTGACCCCGCGGGTCGTTGCCCTTCACATCAAGTTTTTATTAGGGAATTTTCCTCATCATTAGCCATGGCCTGGAAACGAGCCATTAATATTCATACTGGCAAACCAAAATGAGGTCCCACTGATTTTCCATCATCCAGGCTATCTGCACAGCTGCCACTGCTAACAATCAGCCCAGTGCCGCACATTCGCCACGTATCATTATGGGGCTCCATAAAGCTCTTTCTTTGGGTCTGCCATGATGAGGAGACATGGCTGAAGAGGAGAAGGAGGAGGAGGATGAGGAAGAGGAGGAGGAAGAGGAGGAGGAGGAGGAGGAAGAGATCTTGCGGCTTTCAGCCAGCTGACACTCATCTGAGAGAGACTGGCCGGCTCTGCCAACATCCTGCCTGAACGTATCATGTATGGACACCGGCACCGTCGACGCTAACAACCCCTGCAGGCTCTGCCAGGGACACAGCCGAGAGGCGCGGGTCCCGCAGTGTTCTCACATTAATGCACATGCTGTTTATTGGTCCGTAGAGGCGGCAAATACACTGATAGTAGTCTACACAGCACGTAGTCCATCGAGGCAAAATTCATTTAGTGATGTATTTGGATAGGACAGAGTTTAAATAGATGTTCTTAAATCCGTAAAATAAACGTTAGACTGTGTACATCCGAGTACCGGTAGTAAATCATTCTTACGTCCAAAATGGCTGCTACCGGTTCGACCTGTGCTTGTCTCCTGCTTCTCTTCACTAGAGGACGACATCTCACATCTCTGCTGCCTGGAAGAGCAGGTGCAGCTTCACGGCAACAGAGCCCCAGGTATTTTCTATAGATAAGACTCAGTCCAGCTGGGACTAGCTGATGCAGAAGTGTTGGATGGCCTCCTCTGTGCCATTGGTGGCAGTGGAGATTAAGTGGCAACGACCCTGACAGGCCAAGATAAACGCCAGCCCCCCTTTTCGGGTCTTACACGGAGTGACATTCTGATTCTACACAAACACGATAGATCTCATCAGTGCTCCTTGATGAAGGCAAAAATGATGATAGGGATGAAACAATGCAATGCCAGTGAGTTGAAATCTGTTATAAATGTGTGACAATTGAAGCTGGGAATGACAAACGAATTAAATACCCTTTTCAAACAGTAGAGGGCATAATCTACATTTGTTTTCATATGGTGAACATTACACATCACTCCATGTTCTAACATCACTTGTCGCTGTATGTTTGATGCTGCTTGTCACTACATCCACACACATACACACACACACACACACACACACACGTGTATATTTGAGCGGCCTGACCCTGCTGTCAATTGTTATTTACTCACACAACTGATTTACAACTTCCTCAGTCTATGAATTATATGTTTAGTCTTTATTGGTAGGCAGTATTACGCTGTCATGACTTCACAAACAGACTCCATGGGTAAACAACCATCAGGGGAATGAGGACACGAGGTGAGATGAAGCCTCTTCAGCATTGTCTTCCAAATAATTAGAGCAGCGGTTATTTTGGTACCATGATTTGCTCGCTGTCACCGTGTACATCAGAGTTACCTCATTATACAGTAAGTAGTCAAATAAAGGCCGACACTGCACAATCCTGTCAAGATGCTGTCTACCGCACATGCAAACAAGCAAAGATGAATAAACATTAGTTGTTGTTGCAGTGGAGGGCTGGTGTGAAGCCGCGAGGCTGACAAAGATCCGCTTTGTACAGAATAAAAATATTTAATTTGAAAGAGCGATGCAAGGCAAAATGAAATTAAAAGGTACCCGTGCTAACTGCTAAAACAAATTACTCATGGCGCGCTAAATTACATTTGCTCCTCCATCAGCGAGATCAAACGAGCCTGGTTTGACTCTCTGGCGCTAATGATTTCCTGCTCTCACCTCCTCTTTCATCCCAGGGGTGCTAATAAACACTCAGTCTGTTTTTTTTGTTTGTTTGTTTGGTTTATTTATACATCTCCCAGTCCTACGTCTCCTCCCGCTCCCTCCCCGTCTCGCTCGCTTTGTGGCAGGCTGGGTGAATTAGAGGGATCTAATGTAATCCCTGGGACAGAAGGCCCCTGAAAAACGTGCTCAATTAAAGCAGGATGAGCCCAGTGGGAGCGTCCCTGGTGGAGCGTGGGGTGACTGACACGGCCCTTTGGTTGGGATTAATTAGCATGCTAAATGGTACAGCGTGATAGCAGGCTGAAAGCCACAGACCAGCCATCTGACATCGACCACCTCCCACAATACCAGCAGTGCAGTTTGGGTTCAGACCCCCGTCTGTCTGTCCCGCGAAACCTGCTCGTCAAGGGCACAGCGGCGCAGACCGAGTCGGGGGTTAGAACTCTTGAACGCATTCCGCATCTTGCCGTCTTTTTGTGAGTCAGCTACAAACAGAGTGACAAACCTTAATTCTATTCTAATGAACTCAATCTGGGAATCTTCCTCCAGAAGTCAACGTTGCTTGATCACAGCCCGGAATTATCGCACAGCATCTCGATTGATGCTTCAGCTCAGCATCTGTAGCGAAGTCCCAGGACGGCAGACCGTAGAGACTGCGATGCTGAGTGTTTTAATAGGTGACGACTTGTTTAGCTCCGTGAAACTATTAACAGAATTCAAACATTAGGTCAGACTGTGAGTGGTGATGTGATTCTTTGATTTTGGAGCTGTCGTCCGACAGTTTCCAAAGTTTCTCAAACTGTCAAACTGTAATGCGTTGCAGTGTTTCATGTGTTTTCTGTTTGACTGTTGCACAGCACAATACCACAGAGCGCAGGCCCCACGGCGCTGTGTTCATGTCGACCGGCCCAGCAGGAGGATGAACTTCTCAATGAAAGGCAACCCGTGGATTAAAATGTTTGCCCGGCGATGTGGGACGACCGCTGCAATGTGAGCGCAACAACACACATCACACATCTGCATCCACGTTTCATCTCTGACTCTGTTGAAGGTTCCTCTTTCATTCTTTCTCTGGAATGATTTCTATCCTGTGTACACAACTGCCAAGACTGAACATCAGACTGACTGAACTGCAGCCTTGGCCAAGGCTTTCTTTTCTTTGTATTATTTTTTACTGTTGTGGAGATTTCAGGGTAAGTTATGAAAACATCTACAATTAGTCATTTGCAAATAAACCTGAAAGCACAGCTTTCTGCCTGAATCCATCGGAAAGGAGTTGAGTCACGGTTACTGCTGTTCTGTTAGTGAGTTAGGGTCGGCTGTCATGTCGTGCACCGGAGTTTATCTAGGCCCCTGGTTACCATTACCCCCGTGTGTTGTTATAGTGTCTCTGAATAAGCAACCGTGCTCCAATAAAAACTGACGTAACCTCTGCTCCACTCAGGAGCTTTCAAGCCAACTCAGCACACAATATCCCATATTTTATGACAAGCCTTCTCGGGGTTTCCTTACAGTTCATAGACACTGGAAGGAAGAGAGCGGGCGGGCGGCAGAGAAAGAGGGTT
>JAFBJT010055491.1:0-11218 GCA_016785325.1 Chascanopsetta lugubris | reverse complement strand
AAAAAAGAACCCCCCCCCCCCCCCCCCAACCTCATCCCCTCTCACCCAATTCGCCCCGCCAGCTCACAACATGAGGGACACTGAGCAATTGATTGAAACTGAAACCAAATGAGCTTTTGGTTTCTGGCTATATATGCTTGAGATCAGAAGTAATTCAGCTGGAAGATTAGTGAGAGAACAGGGACCTGAGATTTGTGCACAAGTTGCAGTGAGTGAGAGAGAGAGGGGAGAGAAAAGAGAGCGGTAGAGAAAGAGACTATTGATTACGCAAAGCTCTGTTGCCTGTCGATACAGGCTTCTCTTCACAGGGAGAGATGACAAAAATAGAGAGGCCATATTTATTAAGCAGGGCGCATAGAAGTGACATTGTATGCACATTTGTGCACGGGACAGTTGGGACTCATGGGGCTTTTCGATCAAAATGCACTAAATGCCTGTAGGTGGACTACTCGTGTAAGTTACTACATCTGCGGCTAATTCATGGGTTTGCAAAACATTCATTGGAAAGCCAAGCTGATCATAAAATCATTGAGGGATGAGAAGGGGTGGGTGGGGGGGGATTCATTAACTTGGGAAGCTAAATGAAGGTTTACATGCACTAAATTAGAAGTCTAATGTCCACTACTTTACAACATAATAGATCCATTACACTGGCAACACTCAATATTTAGGCCACTGCCAAGGTATCAGCAGGAACACTGTGAGGGCAGAGGGTGACAAAGCGAGAGCTATCGGCTACCGGCAAGGAGTATGGAAGTGAAGACAGGCGGTCTGGAAGGTGGTGGGGGTGAGCGTGGATTAGGTGAGAATGTTGGTGGGCGGAAGGGAGGAGAGCAGGTGCGAGGGGGGCAGGAACTCTATATGCTTCCTGCACAGCGATCCAAAGATAGGTGCGCAGCACTTAGGTTAAATCTACAGCCGCAAGTGTTTTTCACTACACCTTCGCTGTTGGTGGTCAGCTGTTGTCCAGCTAATGCAGCCACTTAATGGGAAGGTGATGTACATGCTCACTCTTTCACATATATATATATCACAATTACACAACAGTTTCGTATATGTTTAACCTTAACAAGGTGTCTCGCTGGGTTTCTCCGATTTCTCCTGCACATGCAACATACTTGGAATTCTAAGCAATAATTCCATTAAGGCACAGCTCCAATTGGGACCTTGCACGTTTCTCCATCGTGTCAAGGTGTGTGCATGTTTTGTGTATTCATAGTCGTGGGTCTCTGTAAGTCCTACCGTGTATGAGCCCTCTTTCACAGAGGTTCTGATAGTGGGAAATAGTGGGAAAAGAATTTCTCCATAAAAGTGTGATCGAGCGATTGTCAGATGGTAAGACACAATAAGAAAACAGAAAACTAAGTTAATTATCCCTCGGTGCAGCAAGTTTAAGGAATAATGTCAGGCTCCAGGACATATCCAGTGTAAACGTATTTCAAAGGCAAGTTCTTAAATGTATCAAAAGACTTAAACATCTAAGTTATATGAGTCACAGAAATGACTTGTTACAGCAGAGAACCACACACGAACAAACAAAGTGAATCAATTATTCAACAGCGGTGCTGCTGTAAGCATATTTTCCTCCGTGGGTGGGGTGGTTGCTTCTCAGTTTGTTTAGCCAGGGTTAGCTAAGGCTACTGGTTATGTATGTGCAGGGGGTGGTGCCTTAATATTGATGCAGCATTTTGTTTTGTGGTGCCATATTTGGAGCTATTTTCCCTCCCACCTTTGCTTTTAAAAGCTCTTACAGTAAGATTATTTTGTCAGCCCTGCCTTAGGTTTCCTCCAATACTCGCCAGCTGACTGGACGGCATGAGATACTCTATTTACACAGAACAGCCTCGCCATGAATAATGCAGAAGGTGCCGAGCGCAGGAATGGAGACAGGGAAGTGGGGAGAGGTTCTGGCTTACTTTTAGCCAGTCAGGCAAGAAAACACAGTTGGAAAAAATACGATAGATACATCTGTACTCAGTGATGTGCCAGAGAGAGAGGATGCAAAGCCAGGTATTCAGCGGTAAAACTCATGGAGACTGGAAGGACTCTCTAGCTCCACTTCTCTGCATTTCAAAACATGTTCCTTGATTCTCCGATGAGCGCTGGACAACAAATTTGCTCCTTTGTACATATGATCAGTTTTACAGAAATGTATTTTCTGCTACAGTTAGAATGTCTGTATTCAGGGAGAAGAGGGTTGTCATCTCTCAGGATTATCAATGTGGTTTCTGCTCTGCTCAAGGACACTTGTCTACTTTGTTATGCTCTCATATGCCTGGCCTCAATCGATCCTTGGCCCTCCTCAGATGCATTGTGAGGTAGACTAATCTGAGAGCATGTGTGTGAGAGAAAGTGTGAACGGGAGTGAAATACACAATTCTGAGTCAGAAGAAGGCATCATTTGGTTCTATCACAGTTACGTAAAATGTCCCTTCCACATGAGAAAAGAGGCAATGGATTCTTAAAGATAATTCTGCTCAATTATTGTATGGTAATTTCAATTTTGCAATAAAAATGCTTAAGGAATTATTCAGACTTTCTGTTTATCTGAACTTGAAAATTAAACCACAGCAATCTCAAAAGTTTATTTTTCAGTTGTTGAATATATTGAGATCATCTAATATGTAAATAATATTCAGTGATTCTGTGATTAAGAGCCATAGATAAAATAACTAATCCCTTCTTATCCATGCCCACCATAGACGACACACTTTGAAATCTCACCCTGGACCACTTACACAGGCATGGGCATGAACTGTCATGTTACCACTCCATATTACCCATAATGAACAAGGCAATTACAAAAGCTACATGGACCATTTCCGTGGTATTGAAATGATGAGGACATTTGAGATGCGGTAGGAATTTCATTATAGTGATAATCATGAACTGGGGATTTGCCACAGAATGTGCGTGAGAAACATTGCAACATATTTTCTTACAGCACAGACCATCTGGTTTTCTACATGAGCTCATGTGCGGTTAGAACAGGTCCGGGAAAAGTATGTTTCTACATCTTCACAGGAAACATCCGAGTTATTGATATACTGTTCAACCATGATGGAGAAGAAACCCATCTGAGGTATTAAACCTCAGCTTCAGACGAAGACATGTGTTTTCCAAACACATTTTCAGCTTCAAGCTATGAGACTGCAAATACAGATACTCTTGTTGAAGGATATATTATGAGTTCATGGACATGCAGCTTTTAATGGTTATATCTTTCTACAAGAACTCCATCCAAATCCATGCAACACATTTGCATTTGCTTTGTTAATAATTCCTTGCATAGAAATGCCACAAATTGCTCATATTTACTTATTTAGATTTTCAATTGCCGATTTCAGATATATTACTATCAGAATCATCTCAAACAATGTGGTGTGTATATAAATAGGCATGTCTCTGTTTAAAATTGCTGCATTATCAGGTTGGATTCTTATATCCACATCTAAGATCCAATCTGACTTTTGATGTGCAGTGTTTAAGATCTTCGTGGTTATCATTAGTGCTGCAATCATTCAGAGATCCAATTAACACAAGCCTGGAAGACTAGGCATAGAATATGCAATTTGTCTGTTCTACATATTGTTTTATTGCAATCCGTACGGAGTACTTTAGTTCCAAATAAAACAGGGATTTGGATCATTTAGAAATAAATTGAAGGGTGCAAGACAGATAGGTATTTTTCCCACTAAGCAAAACACATCAACAGTACAACAAACAAATCCAGCAGGTGAGATAACTAAGTACAATTAAGTATTTTAGGTAAGTGTTGCATCACTCTAATTGGTAATATTAATGTTTAAAACCCTAAAACAGTGTTCAACGTTTCGCCTCAGTGAAGACCTGATGAATCTGTGAAAAACATAGAACTATTATTTAAATGAATCGCACGTTGAATGCTTCATTCCCAATACCAGTAAGAAGGGAGACCCTTGGCCAAATATAGTAGAGGTGGAGATGAGGGTTTAGGGAGTTGTTTGGGGAATAAGGAGCAAGGAGGTGGAGGGGTTGAGGAAGAGGACTGCAGAGGAGGACAAGGTGAGGAGGAAACTGTCAGCTCAACTTATTGACAGTTCAACCCCTACAGGGAGTTGCAAGTGAGTTTGTATGTGAGGGCATGTGGATGTGTGTATATGTCAGTCCCAATGATCTATCACGTCAGCTTCTGTAAAGGTCTAAGTCCTGGCCAATTCCCCATGGAAGTAGAGAAATGACAGTCCCAGCAGAGTTTGATTGTTTGCAGACATAATAATGTGTTTGTGTAAGGGTTTGTCAAGAAGATGCTGTTCAGGCACAGCGGTGAGAGAGAGAAACTATATGAGGGAGTTGGCCATCTGGCATTGCAGTATTTTCTCTCCAAGTGTGGTCAGTGGTGTAGAATTATTAATGTATTCTGGGAGTGCAGTTATCCCTTGCACACTGGCAACTACTGTACTTCAAGAGGTTCACAATGCCAATGCTCATGTCTGTACCTGCTTCTGACATAGGTGCGCTGCATGTTGGCAAAGAGGACGCATTGCCTACACAGAGGGAGTCACTGTGTCTCTTTCCTTACGGCTAGCATGAGACGTGTAGGAGTGGCCAACAGTTTTGAAAAATGCAGACTCACAATCAGTCATAATGTTCTATCCAGCACAAGCTGCATTGCATTTCATAACTTGATCTATGCATTCCTGCTTGGTATTTAAGCACCTGCCTATTAATGATATCTAGGGTGTCATGTAGGATTCAGTATGCGTCATGCGCATACAAACCACCTGCAAAAAAATGGATTTCGACGAGCGCCGTTTATGGCACTTCAAATGCATTTTGTGTGTGGTATTTGAGAGCATATTTGCCCCACTGAATTCAATCAGGTTGAATATATTGACACTTGTGCGATGTGCGATGCTGCTATTTACAAAGCACCAGCACAGGAACTGACTGAAATAGAAAGTGTGAGCTGAGTGTCTGCAGGAAATTATAGCTTTCCCTGGTTGGTTGGTTCATCAGTTGGTTGGATATTTCTCTGTTTATTTGTTTGTTTGTTATCCCATTCAATATATTGATCCTCATTCTAAGTCCACAGCTACAGAAATATCTCTCCTGCTGCTCTAATTTCTATCAGCAAATACCGATGAGCTTTAGATAATGTTTGCAGGTGGCTGAAGTGGTCTCAAATCAATTACCAGGCCCCATTAATTGTCCTTTATGGCACACTGCAGTTCGAAATCTCTGATCTTTAATTAAAACCAAGACGTGGAAAATCTATGCCGCTTCAACACAAAGGACAACTCATCAAGACTGAAAGAAAGCTGCACTTAGTATTTTTCCCCAAAGAGTCAAGCAGATGTCTGTCTCACCTGCTAAATCTACGAGGCTCACAGACAAACAGACACTTAGGAAAAAAAGAGATGAGGGGGAGACTTTGAATTCTGATGTACAAGGACATACGGAGATATGGGTGAAACGACTGCACTGTGTAATATAAACAAAACGGAACTGCAATAGCTGGTGAGATATTCTTATCTTGCCTAACCATCAACTTACTGTAAATTCCAGTACCTGCTCCAAGTAGTTGACTATCACAACAAAAGCAAAATCTCCACCTGAGCAATGTGTTGAGCCAAGTTATGACTTTCACCTAACGTCCACAGCATCAAAGGACACGAAATGTGTTCATCGGGCTTCAACCAATCCCCTTCAAGCTATTGACATGGTGATTTTTAAAGTCCAATAGGCTAAGCACTGCCATCTTTAGACAGTGCCAAAATTGCTTTTGCATGCCCAACACTATTTTATCCCTTACTCACGCTCTCCTCTTTCCATCCATCCTTTCAATTCTCTGCTCAGGCTTTCACTCCCGGCGCCTGCAAATAGGAAGATAGCTGCTGCCTCAAGAGTCTTCCTCCATCTCATTTCTGGAGCAGGCACCAGCTGAGACGTAGACAGGGTGCTTGAGTGGACAAGTGAGTGCGTGTATTTATGGGCGTAAAAAAAGCAGACAGAGTAATTATGCAAGATTCACACTGGGTTTCTCGCCTAATGAGGTAGCGGTTAATTGCTGGGTTCGGACAGCAGCTCTTTGGGACCGGCTGGCAAACAGAGAGGAGAAAAGATGTGAGCCACAGTGGAGGTAGAGCGAAAAACACTCTGAATGAGAGACAGAGGAAATCTGAGCCAAAAGATCTGGTCAGACACCTTCTATGGGTGGACTTATATGCCTCACCATGCCTGTCTGTCTCCCAGAGGGCATCTTGGGTGAAAACAGCTGATTCCCTTTATTGGATGAGAGGTTGGAGGAAATATTTGTTCCTCTTTCTGTCCGCTGCGGTTTGTGGCTCTGTCTGCTCATATCTCCTGAGGTTGGTCTGAGTGATGTCCTCTTATGGACATTCACCTCTTCATTTCTTTCTCTTAATTTTTCACGTCTGTCTAAGTCTCAACTCTTTTGAGCACGAGTCCATGTTGTAATCAGTGTAATTGTAAACAAGTGGACTGACAATGAATGATACACCCATATCAAGTGCATTACACAAACGGTGAGGATCCTTCGAGTGAGGATCCTTCGAGTTGTTTGTTGAATTTTGAGAACTGGCGATTTTTCTTCATTGCTTTTTCTCTTCTGCTATATTTCACTGCAACCAAATCACCACCTATAGAGTTGCAGCAAGGATGAGAGTGAATGCATTTCAGTGATCAGGGTGCATTAAGGTTTGGCAGGTAGAAACAGCAAAAGAGGCGAGAGACGTGACCGGTAGTTGTTGAGACCTATCAAATTTGTCAAGCAGCAACCGTAGACTAGCAAAAGCATGGAGGAAGACACTTAGGGAGGTGGAATTAGTCCTGAAGAGTTGTTGTCAATTTGTTGAGGCTTGTGGTCATTACATCTCATACAGAATGGACTTAAGGTACAGAACAAAATATTGTACACACAGTTGCGTATATGTGCCTGATGCGTAAATTATTATTGTGGTGCTACTGGTGTATGAAACATAACTTGTGCATTCAGAAGATAATAAAAGATTGCAGTAGTCTGATATTGCAGTACTCATACGGAGTCCTGCTTTATTTGAGGTAAACATAAATTCTGCATTTCTTGTGTTCACTAAGTGCAGGGGACTGGCGGGGGAGGAGAAAAAAAGAAACAGGTGAGGGTTTGCAGGGAGGTGGTAGATTGAAATCAGCAGTGCTGCAAACACACTGCCACTTTGCACTCAATTAGTATGCCTGACGGCACTATACAAAGGCAGCTGGATTCATTCTACATATGCATGTGTTGTGTGCGCCCATTGAAAGCATAGAGCTCAACAAAGAGCTGCACGGAATTTCCCTCCCAGCCTCTCCCTCTTTGTCCCCTCTCCGCCTTGTTTTCTCTCGGTTGCTCTCTCGCTATGTGCAGAAAATGAGAGAGCGGGGAGAGAAACTAATTCCTCGTACAGTGCACACTTACACGGCATCTCTGTCTGAGTTGGTTCCAGATGAATAAGGCAGAATACCAAGTGGCCCACTTATATGCTACGCAGAGACAAATAGACCAGTCAATCACTGCAGTCCGTGTTGAATAACAAACACTCATAACTGTATGTCTGTGTATGTGCAAGCCAGTTTGGTGGTGTCAGGTATAATGTTTTTTTTTGTGCATTTGTTGTCCCACAAATATATTTGTGAGCGTGGGCATGGGGTTATATTTATGCGCAACACATTCCAGCTCCAAGTGATTGCGATGCATTTTTTTGCCGTTAATGAGAAAGCAAGAGAAGAGGCAATTTCAGAAAATGTAAGACACGTCTAAAGAGCACTCTAGCAAGGTGAAGTCCATAGACACACATGGAAAAGAGGAATGCTAAAACAAAACAATTCCAGCAGCATAAACTCCTAACTCCGAGCTGTGCTTCATACTATATGTCAGCCCCCCACACACACATATACACGTGCACACACGCAGATATCCACATACTTTTTAAATGCAAAATGTAATGCAGTCAGCCTCTCGGAACAAACTAACCAATAGATGAGGTCAGTTAGGATAGGCAATGCAGCACGATAAAAAAATTGGAAGCCTCTCTACTAGGATAGGGGCTTCAGAATTCCTTCTGATACACAAACCCACACAGGCACTGTGGTGGTTTGTGACATCTTTCATAAAAGATTGTCGACAACTTTAGTGAGTAAGAATGACCCACAGCTTCTTTTTTATTCATGCAACAGCATTACCCCATTAAAATTTGCTTCAGAGTCAGATGGAAGGACAACAATAAATGATGGCGATATAAGTTTGCAGTCCACCTTAGTTTGCAGACGAGGTGAGGGGGTGCTGGGAGCTCTAAAAACAGTTCCTTGACCAGGGAGTCAAGGGGAAAAGAAAAGCATGCAGCTCAACAACAAAGATCTGAATTTTGATGATACAAGAGAGAAGTAACTTTGGAAGCGTGCTTTAGATAACGCCTGAGAGAAGTCCGCATTGGCACATTACTAAATATGACAGCCTCTTCAACACCAACAGCTAGAGCCAACAACACTAAGATAATCCTATTTTACTGTCATCATGCCACACGTTATGTAGTCTACTGTCTTTCCCAGTGGCCACTGGCCCCTGAAAGGGTTTGGAAACATTCCACTAACTCAAGGATTCACAGATGAACATAATCATTAGGTTATGTGAGAGTACTGTTGGCCAGCTTTTATTCTTGGCATAGAAACAGCTCAATCATGTCACAGCAACACTCCATAGAGACAAGGACTAATGGAACAAATGAGTCATCCTTCTTTATAATTATATATCTCTAGGATTCATTAACCTTTCGGAACTTGGTGGGAAAATTGAAGACTAAACGTATAGGTTTGCATCAGTGAGCCCGTTTACATGACTCTCAAAAGTCCAGTCATTATCCGATTATTTAAGTCATCTGATTGTCTAAGTGCTCATACTCCGATTTCCTTAATCCGATAACTGCAGTTATCGGAGTATGAGAAATAACACGGCTGGATTTCTCCCCGATACTCTCTGTGCATGTCAACTAAAATATCAGATTTCAACCATGTTTTCACATGTGGTATGCGTGGAGTCACATTGTGAGCTGAAGACGGGCAAAATACTACAAACATGGCGCGCAGCAGTGGAGAGAGACAGTCAACAAAGAGCCACTTCTGGAGAGTTGGTGTGGGCATCACAGCGTCTCCGTTCGGGTGCTGCACATTAACTGAGAGCCGGTCCATCATATCCGGAGCGAGGACCGGACCTCTCCAGTCACTACGCCTTTAACGTCGCTCGGCAGCAGCGGTGAAACGGGACTCAGACAACTACTAAACCAAAACATAACTCTAACCCTGACGGGATGGGAGGAGAGTTAAACGACGTTTATCAAAACACGACAGCATAGTTACGTTCAACAAGGCATGACCGGATATTTTGAAAAAAACAGGACGTTTCAGTCTTACATCATTACATTCGTACGTCCTCCGACAGAAATCTGATAAGTGAAGGGGCTGTACTACATGATCAGATTACTGCAGAGCATGTAAACCCAAATATCTGATTATTACAGTGATCTGATTACTCTCAGTTATCTGATTTCTAACATCATGTAAACTGGCTCAGTGTTTCTGTAGATGCTGTCAGGGACAGAACCTCTATCATATCTCAGGAGGCAAACATGACTGGCTGATGTCCAGCAGGTAACAGCAATCCAATAGAGACAGATTACTTCACTTTATCTGGCATGAAATGTTGGTGCTAAAAAACAAATGCTGCGTGATAGAAGCTTCTCCGTATATGATATTGCTTCCATTCAACCGTGCATCTGGCTTCATAAATAACAACTGCAGCGTCAATGATTTTGACAACCTTTCCACCCGCAGGAAAACGAATGACTCTGAGCTTACATTGAGGAAATTAGACTTTAGCAATTTTCTACCCAACAGTGTTTACCATATGCAACTCTGAGGGTGTCAATCACGGCTTTGTAAGTGCAAGACAAGATCATTTTCTATGATATTTTGATTGCACGTATATCTCACAGCAGTGCTGTGAGTGCATAGACCCAAAACTACAACACATCGGGCTGTGTTTGTCTATCATGTCCACCACGGACAGCCACAGATAAACACTTGTGAGAGCAAGGTTGGGGGAGTAATCACACCAATTTCCTATTCCATATAAAAAGTAAAAGTAGTGCCTATTGCTCTATTTAAGTGTAATGCTTCCACTGTGGAGGCAGATTGAATAAACTAAACCATCCAGTTGAAAATGTTATTTTATGAATGTGATAGAGTGTTTGAAAAGGTACATGTGTGCTTGGCTGCTTACAGAAAGAATGAGTGTATAAACCGTAGCCATGCACTTTATTTCTCAGTGTGACGGCTGAATGAAGAGCGTGATAACACGATAGCCTGTGTCTCAATGACTTACTTCAGTGGCCTTACTCCTGCTTCTTCTATTGATGACATATTCATATATTTTAGAAAATTGCAACGATATTGACCCATACTCCTTTTTCACCCAAACCCATTCCCATTATACAACAGGCAAGCGATACGATTTATGTTACTACAGGGGCAAAACTACAAAGAAAACAGGGATTAAAGCCTTTCATCACTTTACATTTCACATAGATAGCTGACAAATCAAGGCAGCTTGACAGGTAACAGCTACAAAAGCTATGGAGAGCAAGAGAGAGTAACCCTGTCAGTGTGGACTTGATCAAACACTTTGGGTCCTATGTTTCAATTACAAAAACAGAAATGATGCTATATCTGCAGAACCTGCATATCAATTTCATGAATTTACAAATTAGAAAGGGTGTTGAGTCCTACCTTGGTTTTCACAGGAAGCTCAAGGAAAATTCTCAAAGGTGCGATAGTGAATGACAGATGTTGATTCATCATATATGCTCAAGGACAGAAGTTTGCGAGCACGATGAGAGGCAAGGAAATGCAAAAAGAGGAGGGAGGACAAAAATGTCAGGAATGAGCCAAGAGCGGGCTCTTAAGTCAAGAAATGTAATAAAGGCCTCCGCCATGTCAAGATAGACGACATGAAGTCGGGAAGGGAGGAAAGTCTGAAGTTGTGCAGCTGCTGTAGAGAAGGGAAGATGATGCTGCAAAAGAAAACAGCTCTAGCAGTGCATGCACCCTGTGACAGAGGCTGATATACTGTTATATAACACTTTTGAGATTCAACACACACAAGGTGTGTACACCCAGTATTTATTGGGCAGTGTTGCTAAATATA
>JAFBJT010055473.1:19684-46475 GCA_016785325.1 Chascanopsetta lugubris | reverse complement strand
GCTGGTGCCGTCAACGGCTGGTGCCGTTATTGAGAGGCACTGCTGTCCAGGCCTGGAATTACCAAGGAATTACCAAGATACACTACAGTACACGAAGCAATATTTAAGCAGTAAAACATTCAGAATTGAAGAGACGTGTCTCGGTCATTATTAGAAGCTCCAACTAACCCCACAATGACACTCAGGAGAACGGGAAAACGTGACTTCTGGAAGGACCTAGCATGTTTAGTGGATGAGTGTGGACCAGAAAAAAACCCTGTGAACCCAAAGTGTAGAGACAGAGAAGAGACTAATATCTCGGCCTATGCACGGTGTGTGTGCCTTGCTCAGACTGACTGAGCCAAAAACTCCCCAAAGTACCAAAGACGCTGGCGTTGGTCAGGTTAAGTGGGCAGGCCCAGACCCTCTCATTATGGTGAATGGTCTGTATTTACAATATATAGTCTTGAAGACCCTTCAAAGTGATTGACCATTCGGTTTACATTCACCCAGTCACTCAAACATTCATACTGTGCATCTATTTGCAGCACTTTGTATCTGTAAGTACATTGGACAATGTGGAGTTCAGTGTCTATCCCAAGGACACCTGAGCACACTAAATAGGGGGAATCGAACCCCTGACCCTCTGGTCAGAGGACAGCTCCTCTAAACCCTTCAGCCACAGCTGCCCCACCAGGGGATGAGGTACTTGCTTGCAATGTCACTGCACCAGAGTCATTTGAGCCAGATGTATATTTGTAGAGGACATGAATCTTCCCCACTGTTCTGATGAACTGATTGTCATTTGCAGGATGTTGAAAGAGCACAAGGAACTCAACAAGCTTCAGGAGTATGGTTTTATGATATCTATAGACAGTTTGATCTAAATTCTTCCAGCCTGAAGTCAAATATGGAGGATATATTATGTCTGCTGCGGAAATTATGACCATCCCTGAAAAGGTCAGCACAGTTGCTCGTTGGCTCGTCAGCCCATCGATCTCAAGTACTCACAGTCCTTCTTGGGTTTCTGGGGCTATTATCAACAATTCATTATCAATTACTCAGCCATTGCGAGACCCCTTGCTGATCTGACGAAAGGTCACCTGCCTGTTTAGCACGCTAAGAAGGCATCATAGTCCAGTGACACCTATTTCAAAAAGTCTCAGCCATTTGGAGACAGATGGACCCCCGAATGCACTGCTGCTGTTCAATACAAAATCCCACCAACTCACCCTTGCCCCTGTCCTGGCTTTTGAAAATCCCAACAAACCCCCCCTTTTTCCATGTGGATGCCAGCTTTGATGGGTTAGGTGCAATACTCAGCCAGGAGTATCCGGTGGGGTTTCGTCCTATAGGTTTTGCCAGAACTACCCAGTCCACCAACTTCCAAGTTTACAGTCAGAACCAACAACAGCCCTCATGTATGTTCTCATTAACTATACGTTTAAATGATCCCCTTGCTTTGTCAATGTAAAAAATGTATACATCAAAAACTAATCAGTGTTCATTTAATGGATGGCACAAGATTGGCCATGGTTGCCCCCTAACAGCTCTTCTCAGCCTGGTCTAAATGTTCTGTATTTATATAGCACTTTATCAAGTCTTGAAGACCCCTCAAAGTGCTTTAAAGTACAGATTACATTCACCCAGTCACTCAAACATTCATACTGTGCATATGTTTGCAGCACTTTGTATCTGAAGGTACAGTACATGGGACAATGTGGGGTTCACTGTCTTGCCCAACAACGCCTCAGCATACAGAATGGGGGGGGGGGGGGGGGGGGGGGGGATTAAATCCCCGACCCTTTGGTAAGACGACAGCTCCTCTGACCCTCTCATCCATGGCTGCCCCCATTCCAACAGTCTTACTAGCTAGTGGCATGGCTAATGTTAGCATGTCACAATTGTAGACAGGCAGTCTGACGGGCGAACAATGCTCACCCAGTATTCTCAGCAGCGTTGCATTGCTCCTCAGTGAGGAAAAGTAGCTTAGTGTTGTCCTGGAAGTCGCTAGAAGTCGCAAAATGATGTCATCACCCAATCTGTATAATTGACCATGGGTAAATAATTGTAATGGGCACTGTAGGACAGAGGTATGTTGTGGGAGACACTAAAAGTGAGTAAAACACCATGAATATGTTTACAAGGGTAATAGTGATGCATCGGTTGCTCTAAGAGCCGGCTCTTTGAAGTGAACGTCAAGAGCCGGCTCCCGTCATTGGGAGCCAATTCGTTTTTTCTCATCTTTTTTTCTGTTAAAGCTGAACGTGATTGGTCAAGATGTGAGTTGCCGTCTGTCTGTCCACACTGAGCAGGGGCGAGGGAAGTAGCTACACACACACACACACACACACACCACACACACACACACACACACACACACACAGCACAGTAGCGCACGAAGAGGAGGGAGGGAGACAGAGAACGTTGCAGAGACAGAAACTACACGCGTTAGAAAGGCTGAGGAAAATGAGTGAAAGAAAACGGAGTAAAGTCTGGACACTTTTTAATGTGCTTGATGGTACAAAGGCAGAGTTCAGACTTTGTAGAGTTCAAATTTCATACCGAGCAGGCTCCACAAACAAAATGCACAGGCACATAGATAAGCAATGGAACTCGCAAATGAAGGTGCCAGTATGTCCACATGCAGCATCATCCAGTGCACCACCTAGACCTACAAGCCAGACCACTATGAGCCAGTTTTTACAAAAGACTATGACCCCAACAAAACAAAACACAATTGATGGGGAACTGGCTAAAATGATTGATCACTCAAGACGCAACTGCTACTTGCTGCTATTACTTTTTGTGTTGCACTGTTTAATTTATGTTTTGTTGTGTGGTGTTTTGTTGATGTGTTTTTTGACTGTTAATAGTTAAAAATTTACATGCAGAGATTTGACCTTGTTGTCTATTGAGATGGGTCTTTTTGTATTTTATAAGATATTATTATATTATCATAAGTTTTGTAGCAGTTCAATGAGGATTTAAATAAAGCCGTCTAAATAATAAACATTTGATAGAATGTATGTTCAATATTAGTCATTCAGTTGACACAATACACATAATTTGGTAATAAATTAATTCAAGCGACAAAGAAATCTGCAGAGCCACTTGGGAGCTGAAAGAGCCGGCTTGGAACCGGAGGGTCGTAGATTGTGTTTGATGTGTGTATTTGAGTGTGTCAATAACCGCATGTGCACCACGTAAAAAAGAACAAGCATGTAAACGAATAACAGAGTGAAAAAATGAATTTGATAAAGGTAATCTAAATGAAAGGTAATCTTAACTTCTTATTCTTATTCTTCCAAAAATGTCGGCGCCCAATCTGTCCTGCAGCTTTTTTGGTTGCACACACACTTACCTTACCCAAACATGCAGGATGTGATACAGGGTGGTCTACTTTTTATAAACAATTCACCACACAATTAGCAAAAAAACAACAACACAATACACACAGTGTGTATGATTTTAACATTATACAATTATAAAGCTTTCCCTGAAGAGCCATGCATATTTTAGAAAATTAGAAGGTGTACCCATACCTGCAGTGATATCCCTTCCTTCCAAGAAAGAATTTTCCTCTTTAAGTAAAATTGCAGATGAATGAAACAACAGTGATATAGTCTTTCCACATGCATGAGTCAAAAGTTGAGTTCAAAGTAAATCCTAGAGTGGCATTTAAACAGCTAACAGTGGTTGTATTCAGCAGCCAAACACAATATACATATCAACTTCCATGTTGTTGGTCATCTGCCTTTGGACTTCATCATGGTCACACATAAACTCTTGCTTGCTACTTACTGCACTTACTTACATTTACTAGTCTTACTGGATTGAGTGGTGAGTGTGAACAGTGCAGCTGAATTGATCCTCAACAGTCATTAAGTCCATGTCAACAAATCCTTACATCTCAATGCACTTCCAAACGTTGCATGAAAGCAGTCTAGTGTAACAGTCCAATTGAACCCCTCATTGTTTGAATGTTTTTGAATTTGAATGTAGCACATACAATATATATATATATATATATATATATATATATAAATGTAGATTACTCTCTCATCCCCTTGAGATGAGAGAGGAGTGTGAACAGTGCAGCTGAATTGATCCTCAACAGTCATTAAGTCCATGTCAACAAATCCTTACATCTCAATGCACTTCCAAACGTTGCATGAAAGCAGTCTAGTGTAACAGTCCAATTGAACCCCTCATTGTTTGAATGTTTTTGAATTTGAATGTAGCACATACAATATATATATATATATATATATATATATATATAAATGTAGATTACTCTCTCATCCCCTTCACATTCATCCTTTTCTACCACAACACAGCCTATCTGGTTGATATACACCACATCTACATGTTACTGATCAATCTCCTTTTCCTGAGTCTCTGGGCTCCATTGTTTTGTAGATGCGCTGCTGCTGCTGCTGCTGCTGCTGCTGCTGCTGCTGCTGCTGCTGCTGCTGCATCCTGGGCTGCGATGGTGGAAGGTTAGGACCTGGATGCTGACCATGGATCCTGTGATTGTGACTGAACTGGCAATGGAACATGGATCATGGCGGGTGCATCGGGGTGGATCCACAGATCAAGTTGTTGTGGCAGCTGACTTTGACCCTTGACCTTAACCTTGGACTTGTAGATCTACATTCATGCTGACTTCGATTGCACGTCTGTCCGTCCCAGGAATGGATCCCTCAACATGTGACTATCTTTGAGGTTTGTACATACTGAGATCCTATCTTCTACTACTCTGTGCTTTTCCTTACCCCAGCTGAGGGTCTAAGGGCAGAGGATGTCACTCACCCTGTGAAGCCCAGTGAGACAAATTTGCGATTTGTGAACGTGGGATATATAAATACAATTTGATTGATTCATTGATTGATTGATGATGCAAATGAGTGACATTTGGCATAATTAGGCATGATGCTAGTTCACTAATTGGGCATGATAGGAATTAGGGGGCAGCCCTTGCCTGTTATTCTCTCTCTGGCTCTTTTTCTCAAACACACTTCGGCCCCGTCCATACACAGACGCGTTGCGGTGAATCCACCAAAGTATGTAATCGAATGTGCGTTCCATCCACACGGGGAACACGAGGTGCGAAGACGACACTGTTTGAGACCGGGTCCCGGAGTGGGAGGATTCCAAGACGGCATCGTATCGTATCCATCCACCGACAACAACAACAACAATGGCGGATTACATGTAGTCCAATGCGTCCAGAAGTTCTACCTCGTCATTGGTCCACATGGACGTCTCCTTTCACGCTTCCACATTCTTTTCCTCTGCCGTCATCAAATCCCTCCTCCTCTCCTTCTCATACCTCTTTTCCTTCTTGTGTTTGTTTACATCTTAAGAGTTCGGTGCACACGTCTCCCTCTCTGTTTTTGGAGTATTTCTCTGGCAGTGTTACAGCGCCACTCAGGCCTGGAGGCTGTACTACAGCGTTCTCAGTCATTCCTCATCGGAAAAAGATCTTCCTCATTTCCATGTGGACGGGCCTTAATGTTAGTAGTACTTTATATGGACAAACACTGCCCTCCTACCCGCACCAATCCACACAGGCCTGCATGTACATTCAGCTACACACACACACACACACACACACACAGCAAAAAAGAGACACACTTACATCCTTCTCTCACCCTCACATACATGCTCCCCCCCACGCTTAAACCAGAGATGTCCAACACGTGGCCCCAAAGATGGCCCACTCTGGGCCACAGGATAACTTTGCAAAGTAGACAGATTCAAACATGAAACAAGTGTACAAATTACAGACCACACAGCATGTGCACGGGCCTGCACGCGCATTCAGTTGCACACCGAACATACACACACAAACAGTGGATCAAGCGCGCGTCGGAATGCACAGTGAAACACGAAGCACTTCGAACAACTCGAACCCATGTTGTTTAAACGTCGACCTACGTTTGGTTGATTTGAATTTCAGAGTTTTTCAAAGGAATCATTTCTAAGTGTAATACTGTATTCTTTTAAGGTATAGGGTGTAAGACTTGGTGAAGTTGCATATTGTATCCATCAGCTATGGTAACCCTTGGGTGTCATTAAAGCTCAAAAGATGTTTAGTAGCCCCCATAGGGAGGACCCGCTCTTGATGTAAACATACGTTAAAGGCCTCTATTTAGGGTGATGTACATTTAGGTGGTAAATTGTAAACACATCTGCATATAATTGTTCTGTAATCCTAAGTGACAAAGTGAAATGTTACACACTGCACCTTTCAAAACTTGATAAACCTATCAAGGTACTTTCCAGAACATCACATCATTATAATCACATCGTCACACATAAACAGAGTGCAATTTTGGGGTTTGGTGGATCTTAAATGTACTGTATCTAAAAACCATTCAGGAAAGTCCCGTGGTTGGAGTTTAGAATATTATTTTTGAAACATTTTGGTGCGTGTTCGAGTTTTTTTTAGAACACTCTCAGCAGCCAGACAAACGTTTGCGGTGAGTGTGCAAAGTTTTCACCTTAGAACCTTTCCTCACTTACACTGAGCACTTCCTCCTGTCTTTCTCTAATCCTCACCCCAGGTTGTATTCTTTTTATTTCATTGCCGTTAACTTTGTGTTTTGCTCTCTGTCTCTCTCTCTCTCTCACACACACACACACACACACACACACACACACAGTTTAATGTCAGTGTGGTGAGTTGGAGCCACAGATTTCTTCCAACTCCTCTCTGCGAACATGCTTGAACGTGGTTATAACTGACCCCTCGTTTCTGATGCCGCAGTGCAGCTTGCGGACTGCGCGAGCTTCCGGCAGGACAGGTCCACCGAGTCAGGGGAGAGCAAGGCAGAGGGACTCTCATCCACAAGGACGGGCGCACTAACAGAGGACACAGTCTCTGACACTGCTGCCCCACTCTGGAAACCATCCCTGTGTTCTGCAGGCCCCTCTATTCACCAGGTGAGGGCAGTTACAGCTCTTCTATAAATATTACAAAACAATGACATACTGACGCGTTCATGGATTTATAACTACCTAAATGTTTTATTTTTTCCATTGCCCTTAATTGAGCCCATTAATGTATATTTACATGAGGATCTACGCGGGCTGCCATGTTTTTACAGTAGCCCAGATTAGACGTACTCTCCTGCGTGGTCCATAGGTTCTCCTGCGTGCTCAGAAGGGTGAGGGTGAGGTGATGGATACAACGTGGAACCTCACCTCTAGATGTCACCATATCTTACACACTGCACCTTTAATGTCAGTGTGGCGCTACTCACCAGTGTAAACGAGCAGCAGAGAGCCCATCCCGCCAGGGTCCACATCTTAGATACGGACCACAGAGGGAGCGAGGGGAGACACACACACACACACACACACACACACGCACATACACATATATATATATTCACATATGTTCAGCTCATCATCACATCAGTGTATATGTACGTAATATATATACATATATATATATATATATATATATACATATATATATATATATATACACACACACACACACACACATACATACATACCCTTTGTGGATGGAGATATTCTAAAAGAAGCAATGATGGTAAGTGCTAATGCCGTGCTCAAAGATGAGAAGAATGATGCTAAAGCCAACTGTGCTCTGAACGATGTCCAATTTGGAGCAGACAACGGCCGATAAAGTGTCGTATATGTACATAATATATATATACACACACACACACACACACATACATACATACCCTTTGTGGATGGAGATATTCTAAAAGAAGCAATGATGGTAAGTGCTAATGCCGCGCTCAAAGATGAGAAGAATGATGCTAAAGCCAACTGTGCTCTGAACGATGTCCAATTTGGAGCAGACAACGGCCGATAAAGTGTCGGTTATGTTCGGGAACCTCACAAAGCCAAGACTAAGATCAAAGTATGTGCAGGTGGTTTTGCATTAGGTGCAGAGCATTTGTGGACAGCAGCAGTTCAGCGAGGCTGATTGCGTTTGTCCAAATGGTGTTAAAGGTGCAGCATGTACGATTTGGTGACATCTCGTGGGGAAGTCGCAGGTAGCATCTATCACCTAACCCTCGACCTTCCCAGCATGCAGGAGAACCTGTGGTAGACGGCATGTCGTTAAAACTTAAATTAAGATGTTAAGTACGTCCACTCTGGGCTCCTAAAGAAAACATGGCAGCCCCTGTAGTGCGGACCTGCTCCTCATATAAATATACATTAAAAGGCACATTTAAGGCTGACGGACGTAGAATAAAACATTCAAAACATCATCAATTCATGAAAATGTGGGGATGTCATCGTTTTATATTTTTTTCGGATGTGACAAAAATGAGCGAAATCGCGCACACTGCACCTTTAAGGACAGATAAAAGGGAGGATCAAACTCTCGATACTATTGCCCTGGATGATAAGAAAAGGGTTGACATCCATAACATGGAGAAGGGGTAATCTGGAGACAAGCGGCTGCCTGCCCAGCACTAGACAGCGCTCCCGCCCTGACGGAGGGAAACACAGGCTTCAGCCTGATTTCCCCACGAGTCAACATGCAAAGTGACCGCGCTTTGATCAAGCGATGCCTCCCATCATAAAGACCGTAAAACAGCATCCACTCCGACGCCAAACAGCGCTGGTCATTCTGATGGAGTAGTTGTGTGAATACGATGTCTTGCGACCACACGCAGATCTGATTGGCTCGGCGGGGAATGAGTTTTGCAGTATAGTACTTTTTCCTTCCGTTTATTCGCAGGTGAGAACCATGATGAATTTCCCTTTCCCGCTGCTCGCCCTTGTATGTGTTGGTCCTGATCCACTTCCAACACAGATGCAGGGTTTTACTTGTTTTGCCCGTGGAGAGTGTTGTCATGGTTTCTGTGCGGCTGTGGGAGGATTTCAAAACGAAACAACGGAGGCATAAGCCAATTGATGCAACAAAGCACCACTTTCCAAATGGATGGTGGAGAGGTGGAGATGGGAATTCTCACATTGCCAAGTCACATACACCTCAAAGACGATCGGCAACACCAAAGACTAATAGAGTCAAATCCACAAGACTAATTCTGAGTTACTCTGTCAAACTGTGCTCGCTATTCCTGTGTTCCCCTGTGAACAGCATGCAAAGCTACGAAGGATTCCCCGAGTCCATAAAGCAACAAACCACAGACACAATTGTACAAATCACCCCATCTGTAACATTTGAACAAATCCTAACACATCCGTCTCTTTTTGAAGAAATAATGATGATTAATAACAGCAATGATGGAAACATATGTTTGGTGAAATGAGATTATCTTAAAAGTGACAGATGTGATGACTTATTGTTGTACAAAAAGAGAAAAACACATTTCGTCAAAAATTGAGAGTGATTTTTTTTTGGTGTACAAAAAGTAAGAAAATGAATTCCTCAGAAAGTGACAGACGTGATGATTTGTGCAAATGAGTCGAATGAATTCTCAAAAAACAATTAGAGAATTGTTTAGATTCACAGAAATGAATTCATCTTTATTTCTGAATGTTTTCTAGTACGCATGATAATCATTATCAATTAATGATGAGATAAATCAGATAGTGATCAACCACAATAGATGACAAAATGTATGATATCAAAGTGAAACACTGCAACTTTTATGGGATTTGGAAAGTTTCTTTGAAACAAGTACAGCCCTGAGATTAAAATGAATGTTGAAATGAATTTCACCATTGCCCCGTTTACCTTTCGTTAAATTTAATGATTGTCTCATTCATACCCTGAGCAATTTTAGAAAGCAAATTGTGCATAGGTGTTTGTTTGATTTCCCAGCGCTGACTCCAATGTTTTTTTCAGGGTTTTTTAAGGCACTGTAAACACATGAGTTCGTCCCTCTCTGTTCAAATCAAGACATGTCCTTCTCCGGAGAGACTTTCATATTTACCTGACACCTTGTTCCTTTTTTTAAAAGATGCAATCACTGCTTTACAAATGAAATGTTTTGCTGATCTGAGCGTGCTTTGTGGGGTTGGCTCCGTTCTGTCTGTGTAGCAGGCAGAAGCACCATTTATTGTCCCATGGCCGTTATAGTGAATGGCTGCATACAAATGTTGCCCACGCTAACTGCACATCCTGACATATTTTTGGAGAGTACAAAGTGATTTCTAAATTTGGCATCAGTGTGTTCTGACTTGAAACTTAGCCGAACGGGAACAAATCAATGTTCCAACCCTACGTGACACTGACAGGTGTACCTCATTTCCACCTGCTGATGCGTATCCCCAGGAAATGAGATCTATTCACTTGAACATGATGAATTAACAGCTCGTTCTGTGTGGTTAGTGTTGTCAATTCAAACCAGCATGAAGCCCATATGCATCCCTGGACACGGCTAGAGAGGAACAAACACAGAAATGAACTGAAGCACAGAAATAAAGAAAAGAAAACGGATGATGTATATCCTCACCGCACATGCCGTATCAAGACTTCTACTCCCTATCTAAATTGCATTTCCATGAACTGACAAGTATTTTTTTTTTTTTTGTGCAGTCACTAATGTGCACATCACAATAAGTCCATCAGTGATCCATCCTATTTTTTTTATTTTTTTTAAGGGGTGTCCACAACTGAGGAGACCTGCTGCCTGCTGGAAGTCTCCACATCCATCATAAAACCTTCTGTCACAGAGGAGCCACTGACAGAACAAACAGGGGTGAGTGTATGATCAGTGTGTGTTCAGCATGAAACACCAAACAGCAACAATAACAATGACAATAGTAGTAGTGATAATAATAATAATAATAATAATACGAATGATGAGAATAAAACCAATAATGGGAGAAAATAGGACCTTCCGAATAGTTTCCAAATCATAACAACTTCTGTCACCAGTGCCTGCAGACGTGTCGAGCAACCTGAGTGACACGTTCAATGACTTCTGCCAATGACATGAACAATGACAACCACGTGAAATGCTTGGGGGGGGGGGGGGGTTCTTTTTCGGGTTGTACCCCAGGTGATGTTTGGATGCAATGGCTACTTCTCCACTTTTTCCTGTCCTCTACCAAAACAACTGTTTTTTACTCACGCCGATGACGGACTCATCGGAACAACCTCCGAACAAACGCGCGCCCATGAGTCGGCGGGTCCGTGTCGAGTTACCTGCTTGAACTGCTCCTCGTAGGTCCACTCGTGGTGCTGGGACTGAGGCGGCGCGGGCGGCGACTCCGCGCAGCGGCTCGGCGCGAGGGCGGCCGCTTCCCGGGCCACGAGGTAGGAGGGGAGCGTGGACGGCTGCGAAGAGTTCAAAGCGCCCCCGTCGTCGTCCTCGTCCACCCCGCTGCCCGGCTCCCGTAGGTAACCTGCGTTCCCCCTTCGCCCCTTGACGGCGGGCGCTTTGAGCGAGTCCCCGGCGTCGCGGCTCTCCGCGTCGGCGAGCGTCGTCCCCCCGCGGGACGGGTTGGCCGTCCTGTCGGCCAGAGTTCCGCGCATCGCTGATTGGTAGTGGCGGAGCGCCAGCGCGTGCTGGTGCGTCTGGGAGCCCGCCAAAGACAGTACGTCTGTGTCGTTGTCGGCCCCGCGGAGCTTCTCCTCCAGAGCCAAACGCGCCGCCTGTTGCCGCTGCAGGTTCTCCATCACCGCCTCCAGCCTCATGCCGCCGCCGCCGCCGCCGCCGCCGCCGCCGCCCGGGTGTGACAGCGCGCCGGGGAACGCGTGGGAGGAGGCGAGGGGAGCCTGGAATGGAAAGTTGCCAGCGCACAGATCAGGCGAGTGTCTCCGGCGCCTCCGCCACCGAGACAGTTACGCGCCATCCGATGGGGAAGTGTGAGCCAAAATCAAAACGTTTCACATCAACAGACGCAAACATGAAACAATGTGTCGGATTTGAATTCGCGCGTCGCTCAATGAGCGGAGTCCGGGCGACGCACCGCTCCGGGCGATCAGCAGATTTTCAAACGCGATCAAGTCAAGAGTTGCACCGATAATGAAATGGAAGAGAAGTCCTTACCAAAGCAGACTTGGTTGACATTCTTGCACTGTCAACCGCGCTTCTCTCCGCGAGATGCGACATGTTGTCATCAAATGGATCCAAAGTCGTCTGTCACTGCCGCCACTTCTCTGCATTCAGCATCCAGACCGGCTGCTGGGTGTCGAGAGTCGGCCGAGACAATATTTGAACTGTCTATTGAGTTGAAGAGCCCAGACTTCTTTTTGCAACAAGTGTCAAATGAAGTGAATGACCTCGAGAGACAGAGGACCCCCCCCCCCCTCCTCCGCCCCCCCCCCCCACGCCCCCACGCCTCCGCCAACAACACGTCAATACTGGAAAATTGCAACATGAAGAGAGGCGCAACGCACCTACCAATCTGCCCACCGACATCATTCAGATGACCTGTTTCATTTCGGATCGTTTATAAGTTGACAGCATCAGAGGAGATGCAACGCTGGCACGCGTTAATGTATTTAGCAACTTCGGTGAATGGCGGGCTGCTTGGCCATTCCAGGAGACGAGTTTAAAGGTGCAGTGTGTACAATTTTGGCCCCCTTTTTTTTTTGGTCACTTCTAAAACATATTACCAAACATTTACATACTGACATTTTCATGAATTTATAATCACCAAATTCTTTCCCCTTTGCCCTTAAATGAACTAATTAATGTTAATATTAATATTAGTCTTTCTACAAGGAGCAGGTCCTCACGGGGGCTGCTATGTTTTTACAGTAGCCCAGAGTGGACATACTAAACATCTTTTGAGTGTCAATGGCTCTCCTTCATGTTCAGAAGGGGGAGGGTGAAGGGATGGGTACAACAGGCAACTTCACCTCTAGTTGTCACCAAATCTTACTCACTGCACCTTTAATAAAAGAAGTACATAGTTTCCAAGTATCTTTGCATGTGTATATGTTGCTGCTTATGAAGCATGTAACAATATTTATTCAATTATTTTTTTTTTTGGTTTTATACTTTAACCTTAACAATGTGTTTTGTTGTCATTTTCTTGTTGTTTTTGCACTTTGTGTACCAACACTTACAAAATGCAAAAAACCTATCTAATGGGCTCCTGTGCATCTTTGTGGTTTTACTCAGTTTGTGAGGCTATGTAGAGTCTGTATGATATATGCATTCTTTTTGGACTTACAGTGATTTTTAATTCACGTCATTTTGTAGAAGGCAATCGAAGAGAACAAACCCAACAGTGAGAGAGTGAGACGAAGAAAGAAAGAGAGAACTGCAAGCAATGCTATTTCTTAGCTCAAGGAGTATGTTCCCTGTCTCTGGATGTGCCAATGTGCTCCCACCAGCTTGAGGAGCCCTGTCTTTAACATTTGGACGGGGATGGCCCTCACCACAATCTTTCCGCCATAAACTACTTGAAGCCAACGGTGTTTGAGTCACAGATTGTGTCATCTGAGATAAATGGTGCTCAGAAAATGACTCTGTCCTCTCTGAAAGCCAGAAAACAGTTGCGGCTCTGAGAGCGAAGCAACAAGATGAAATCTCGAACAGAGGGTTCTCTCTCAGACACATCAACACGTTTGAAAGGTTGTGATCCCGCCGGTTTAATGCATTTCGGTGACAGATTCTGGATAGACTGCTGATGTTCTTCCTGTTTTCAAATGGACTTAAACCTCCTTATGAGGTTTTCCGGGGCAAGCGTTGGACATAATTACAGAAATGAATGCATTTTCTTGGAATCATGGTGGGAGCCACAAAGTTATTACCTCTTTTGAGGAAAATGGCTGTCCTAAATTACTCTTGAAGATGAATTGTACACACAGAGACTTGATTAAATTAGAGCAAATGACTATCCTAATGAATTATTTTACTTTCAAAATCCAGCACGCACTGCTCTCTGAGTGATGCTGATTTTCAAAACAATTCATGCACATGTAGTGCCACAAAATTGGTTACTAGCAAAAGCACATGATTCAAAATTGTCAATGTATCAATATTGCTGTCAATGAACATGTCATTGCCATCAGAAAGACAAGTCATGGTGTCATCGTTAACAGATAAGTCACTTTGTCGGTATATAAACTCTGGGAGCCACTCCGGAAGTCCTCCACGGCATACAACAGTTTAATAGAGCAGAGTCCCACGTGTTAGCGAAAGCACTGTAAATCAAGTGTTCAACAGAGCGCTCGTGTAATGCATTCGTTGATAATAATTGAGAATGTAGGAAACAGCAGACAGTGTATGAAATGATTTGCGTCCATTGTGCCAAAAGCATTTGCTGTTTGCAGAAATAAATGAGAAAGTGATTTTATGTTGTGCATGAGATGATGTGTGGGTTGAACCAGCAGTTTTGAGAAATGAGAAATGTAGCAAAATGACTGAGGAAAAGCTGTAATGGTGTTGTACTGCGCAGTACAGGGTTTCTGCAGTTTGCTGTAGAACAGCGCTCTCCAGTGTCTGTGCAGTTTGCTGTAGAACAGCGCTCTCCAGTGTCTGTGCAGTGGTCATCACAAGAGCATGCACACAGGTTTGACCTAAACATGAGAACTCACCACATGGTTACACACACACACACACACACACACACACTTTTTCTCTCAAACACAGTTTTGAACATATTTAGCCTAATGAAACCAAACCTAAATAAAAATCATGAAAGTGAATTTGTCATATCAGGTTTTGAAATTCTAAATTCGCTGAATTTTAAACACTGATATTTATTTCACTGGATTGTCAATCGTGCAAGATTTTGGTCATTTTTGTCACTTCTAAAAATATTACAAAACAATTACATGCTGACATTTTCATGAATTCAAAATCACACAAATGTTTGATTTTTTTCCCCATTACCTTAAAACAAGCCCATTAATGTATTGTAGCGACCCAGTCATAAGCTCTGTCAGGCTTGTTGTCCCTGACCAATCAGCAGCATGCATGTTGCTTGGTACCTATGTGTCCTGCTGATAGGGCGGGGCACAGCGGCCATGTTGGAGAGACCGGCTCGGGGGTGTGGGCGGGTACGAGTGAGCCGTGCTGGTGTCTGCCTGCTCCTGCTCTGCGAGCGAATGGTGCGAGGCGCGATGTCGCTAAAATAACGCCAACAAAGGCTCATTGAGGCTCATGAAGTGACTCCAGACTGTTTGTGACGGTGCTACAGTATATTTACATCATGAGGCCGCCATGTTTTTACAATAGCGAAAGTGGACGTACTAAAGAGGGTGAGGTGATGGACACATGCAACTTCACCTCTAGATATCACCAAATCTTACACACTGCACCTTTAAAACGTGGGTTTTAGTGTTGTTTTTTTTTGTGCAATGTCAATTTGCATTCAAACCTGTGTCACATGACTCAACCTGTGATTTGCATTTTCAGCGCTGATCTACATTTTGATGTGAACGAAAGAACCGGGTGAGGAGCAATAACCTTTACTTCGCTCATTTTTTTTTTGACCCACCCACATCTTTTCTGGCATGGCTCTAATGCAAGCATTCAGCTTTCTAATGTTAGCATGTAGCCATGACTGTTTGTGTAGCAAAACGTATTTAGTTACAAGTTTGATGTTTGATGATATCAGTCTTTCGAATTCAATTTTCTCTCCATTTTCTTTTTATTGGAAAACAAATGTTGCATGCAGGGCTGCTTTCTCATTTTTACATAACCTCGAGGGGGACACATTGGTGTAAAAAATGAAATTTGAAACAAAAGTTTGGGAAAAAAATAAATCAATAAATAAGAAGAAAAAAAAACAGAAACCCCCTTCTCCAACAACACAAAAGAAAACAATGTAGAACAACAAGCGAACAAACAAACATAACAAAACAAAAAGAAAACAATGGCACTACCTGTAGGTGCCTGCCACAAGTCAAATATATCCCAGAACCAATTATCAGCTGGTTGCACAGAATCGGTACAAAAAGACCACACACACACACACACACACACACTTGATACACACACACACACACACACGAGGATATTACCCATATGCCACACCCCAGCTCTATTTGGGTCAATGCAACCTACAGTCACGTGCATCTACATATACATAGACTGAGTGTATGTATATGCAGCTCAGGCTTTACTTATGCATATACATATGTACATATGCATGTACATATATTATAGAACTATGTCAACCCAACAGACCATTACGCTCTCAAAACTCTCGCTTGCTCTGTACTCAAATAGTTTCTTCAAACAGAATAGGAGCCGGAGCGTTCAGCTATCAGGCTCTGCTCCTCTGGAATCATATGCCCCCTTCTGTCAGACTCACTCTCCAGGAGAATGCCCCTCTAGAATGACACACTGCAGCTTTTTTATTCTCTCACCTCCCTCACTTTCCTCCTCCTTCTACCCCAACAAGCCTTCCTTGGGTCTCCGAAAGGCGCTGTACACATTTGAGTTATTACTATCACTGAAACACATTTGATCGTGTCAATGTTCACCACATCTCCATGTCACTGATCCCTCTCCCTTTCGCCAGCTCTTGGACCACATTGTCTCGTAGATCCGCTTCCCGCTGCTGCCGTGTCCTGGGTTGCGATGGCGGGCGGCGGAAGGACAAGACCTGGAGGCCGGGGATGAATGGTGACTCAGGTGTCTCAGGGTCTGTGAGGATGGATCCTGTGACCAGGACTGGATCGGCAGTGGATCCTGGATCGTGGCGGTGAATCCTGGCGAATCCACGGATCAAGTCGTTGTGGGAGGCGACTGACCCTTGACCTTAAATGGACTTACAGATCTTCACTCATGCCGACCTTAAATTGACTTATAGGCCAACATCCATAATTGCTCATATTATTGTTCCTTGTTCCTTATGACATGTGACTCTCCCTGAGGTTGCGACATACTTTTTCCCCCTGTTAAAAAGGTTGTTTGTTTTTTTCCCCCCCAGCAGTTTTTCCTTACCCCTGATGAGGGTCTAAGGGCAGAGGACGTCACTCACCCTGTGAAGCCCCGTGAGACAATTTGTGAATATGGGCGACAGCGGCTAAGCCTAAAACGTCAAGACACAGAGGGGCTGCATGGACGGGCTGAACATAATTGACGCTCTTGCTGTGCACTGCTTCGTTGTGTCTTGTGAAATAAAACAGCCAACGTCTTCTTCTTTGGCTTTTATGGGTTTAAAAAAAAAAAAAAAATTTTATTGCTCACCATTTTGGTCTTCCTTTGTGTGATATGCCAGAGTCTAACAATCAGTGTCCATCCAAATCTGTTGATCCAACAATCACGACTACATCCACAACTTGGCTCAGCGTGACGTGCCGACGTTGAGGTCGAAAAACGATTTGTCTTCCACCGACGACCAACACCTGTCACCCGGTGAAAAGGTTCCTACCTAAAGAGAGATGTGACCCCAAATCCAAAGGGAACACCTGGTGGACAAGATGAGCACTGTAGTGGACACCTAGTGGACTAACAATGAGTTAGTCCAAATATAGTGTCCAGTAAAGTTAACATGTCTTTAGTGGCAGTTGTAGGTGTGCGTGTTTCTATGTGTGTGTGTGTGTGTGTGTGTGTGTGTGTGTGTGCAGAAAAGAAACAACATTTACAAACTAAATAATGCTGCGATACTTTTGCGGGTCTCCATGTTTGACTTGGGGACCGAGGGCTTTGACTCTGCATGCCTGACCCACAGGCCTAGTTTTGGCACAAGAACCTTTTTTATTGTATTCGAAACCTCTTTTGCCCCAATCAAATATGTAAATTGAATTTTTTTGTCATTTTTATTTTCTATTTGTTGTACTAATATCCTTCTCTAATTATGTGGATAATTAATGAGGGAAACAAGCAGGAGAGAATGGGGCACACTGTTGCTTTCATTGTTTGAGTTATCGTTATGTTGTAATAATAAACAATTACATATTATACTAATATTACAACAACAGTAATATTGCAATATTGCACCATTGGTGAGGACATTGTTCTTAAAGTTACGGACAAAAATGTTTCACCACATACTCTTTTGTTTGCCCCATTTGTGAAAATTTGAGAAAGAGAGTGAGAGAGATTGAAGCAAGCCCTGAAGCTGTTGATTTTGAGAGAGTTGTCCTCTATTCTATCAATACATCTATGTAAAACCATTGTTTGCGCTACGTTTAACACATTTAAACAAAGCAAGCAAGGAGATGTGAAAAAAAAAAACATTACTGCAAAAGATGCACACATTCTTGTTGGAAAAACTGCAGCATGTGCACAAAGAGCATTTGAAATTACAACACTCTCCACCCCACGGTGCGTCAGTAGGACACTTAGGACCAGATGGAATGTATAAAATATAAAATAAAGATAAGAATAAAGATAAGAGAGTTCGAAAAAAGAGCGTGCAAAAAAAGATCCAACTGAAACATAAAGTGGGAAAAAAGAGAAATGGGTAAATAAGAGGACATGAGGCACATGGCAGAATGGGGTTTGAAGGGGAATCATCACAATTTACGTCTCATAATAAAGCAGACGATTGCGCTGAAAGTCTTCACAGGTAGTTGAACCACCCCCCCCCCCCCCCCCCCCCCGCCCCACCCACCCCGGCCCCCCCCCCCCCCCCCCCCCCCCACCCCGCCCCACCCACCCCCGACAGCCCACAGCTTTCATGTGGTGGCGAGATTAGGCGTCCCTGCTCTCCCCATGCTCTACCGCTGCCGTCGCCTTGGAAACTGGGCGTGCACCGAGCGCCAAGCGCCTACGTGATTGGCTGGAGAGTCGCATGATGTTGGAGCGTGCCATGGCTCCACTTCAAACTGTGTCGGCTTGCCCTGACTCCCGTTCGGTCACCGCATTACTTCGGACCGACCTTAATCTCACGCCCGCTCCCGGTAAGTTGCTCTCCTCCGCCGAGTTAAACGTTGCTCTGCTCAGGCGATCCCGTGCGCGCGATACCCGGCGGTTAAAGACCGACGCGTTGACAAGCCGCGCGCCCGGTGTCTTGCGAAGCTGACTCCGCAGTCCGCGGCTCCTCGACGCCGCATATCGGCGTATGAGCGATGCGCCACCAGCAACTCATCCACGCTTGTTTTTTTTTTGCCTGTTCAGGTCCGTGCGTCAAAAGCCACGAACGGATGAAACCCACGCGTTTTAGTCATTTTCTTTCGCTGTACGTTGAGTTAAAGTTGCCGTGTGTCGGACTTCTGTCATTTTTTGTCACTTCCGAAAAGACGACAAAACCATTTTCATCCATTTGTAATCAGCTAAATGTTTTATTTTTTTTTCCATTACCCGGAAAGGCGCAGTGTGTAAGATTTGGTGACATCCAGAGGTGAAGTTGCATGTCGTTTCTGTCACCTCTCCCTCACCCTCCTGAACATGCAGCAGAATCAATATTAGACTTCAGTTGTCATTGAACTCAAAAGATGTTTAGTGCGTCAACTTTTACTACTGTAAAAACATGGCGGTCCCCACAGGGAGGACCCCCTTCTCGTGCAAATATACATTAAAGGGCTCCTTTATGGGGGGGAAAAAACATTAAAGTGGTTATAAATGAATGAGAATGTCAATATGTAATTGTTTTGAAATATTTTAAGAAGTGACAAAAATGACCAAAATCGTATACACTGCACCTTTAAATGAGCCCATTATGGTATATTTACATGAGGGGCTCCTCTCTTTGGAGGCCACCGTGTTTTTACGGTCGTAAAAGTGGACATACTGAACAACTTTTGAGTTGTAATGACAACTGAAGTCGACCATAGGTTCTCCTGCATGCTCAGAAAGGTGGGGGGGGGGGGGATACATTATGCAACTTCACCTTGAGATGTCACCAAATCGTATACACTGCACCTTTAAGTGGCAAACAGCGACTGGAGAGATATGTGGATAAATGTGTTAATTATGACGATTACCTACTAACACATCACAATATGTCTGTGGGCATTTTGGGGGAGGGCAAAGGTTGTCTGTTTGAAATGTAGCTGAATGTCTGACACTCATGTGAAGGCAGTTTTCAAATGTAAAAGTAGAAATACACTTCAACAGCAAAGAACATTGACCACAAACAGCAGTGTGTATTAGAAATTGTGCAGATGAAAAAGGACATGAAAGTTGTCATAAGATAATCAAATTATGTCAGTATCATTTCTACATTTTCAATGCCAAGGGCAAAATGAAAATGCACAACTGTTCATTTGTCAAACACCCTTTAAAGGTGCAGTGTGTAAGATTTCTGTCATTTTCAGTGTTCTGTCATTTTCATCAATATTGCAAAACAATTACATACTGACATTTTCATTCATTTATAATGACCTGAATGTTTTATTTGTTTACATTAACCTTATCTGAGCCCATTACTGTATATCCTGTATACACGAGGAGGGGGTCCTCTCCATGGGGACCACCATGTTTTTACGATAGTAACAGTGGACGCATTAAACGTCCTTTCATCTTTTCACCTTTTAATGACAACTGACGTCGACCATGGGTTCTCCTGCATGGTCAGAAGGGTGAGGGAGAGGTGATGCAACTTCACCTCTAGGTGTCACCAAATCTTACACACTGCACCTTTAATGCTTAATTGCTGTGAGTAATGACAATTCACCGTAATTGTTACATAACTCCAACTGTGCTTTCTCATTTATCATATGGTGTTGTGAATCATTGGCCACGTGTCCTTTTGATGACCACTTGTTCTTTCGATGGTGCGGGCGCAGACATGCCACAGCGATGTTGTGCTCACTCACTCGCTCAGTTGTCCAGGGTCCATGTGTCCGCTCTGGCTGCTGGTTTTAGCAGAGGAATGCCCAAGAACGCATACATGCTGTGCTCTGTGTGTGTGACAAGCACTCACTCTATGGAGATCCTATTTTTTTTATTATTTCATCAACATCTAGATTTTATCAAAACTTTCCAAAAAAAAAAGAAGCTTTTCTCAATTGATTTATACTTCTTCTTATCAAGGAAGTTTCTCTATTAGTCTCTATTGTAGTCTGTATTTATATAGCACCGTATCAAGTCTTCAAGACCTCTTAAAGCACTTTACAGTAGATTTGAGTTTATATTCACTCAGTCACACAAACATTCACACTGCGCATCTATTTGCAGCTCTTTATTTTGAGCAAATGGGACATTCTAACCCCCTCATCCACAGCTGCCCACACAGCAAGCAACAGCTTGAGACAAACAAATGCACTGTAGCTGTCATGAAAAAAGCAAATGAAATTCTCCCTTAAAATGAAGTCAGTATACGGTGGGTGGTAATGTGCCAGAAAACTGAACAGCCTGTGGGTTTGTTAGTCCTTCAATTACAGCAGAAAACTTGCACTCATAATGGAATCCACCAAACCTTTTGTGTTTTACCTCAACTGTTTGTTTGGGTTTAATGACCCATTTCCTGCATCGGTTCTATCGGTTGGTTGTAGCAGTCACACCGACACTGTCAGGATTGTATTGCGAGCTGTCTTCAAGTCGCAAGATGTGTTTTGATTTTGAGCAGCATTAGTTGATAACGGGTAGCTGCTGTGTCGTGAGTTTATACTCTGGTAGTTGTATACGTCCCGCTGCCGCAGAGAGATCGGTTGGCCTCCTTCGGGGCAGGGCGTTGACTGGCGGTGGAGTTGATGGGCGGCGTGGATTGGAGTGGTGGGCACCTGCACAGGGTTTTGTAATGGCGCAGCATTCAAGCCCAGATTAGTTCCAACAATATCTTTCTTTGCATCCCTCCTACTCGCCTCCACAATATCTTTATCGAATCTCTTACACCCACCAATTTGCAACATACTTTCAAACCCACATTTGTATCTCCATTATTTTTACAACTCATTTTGTATGTACATGCCCCTCTTAATTTTACTCATCAGATTCATCATCATTGTTATTATATCGCGCTGATGCGCTGGCTTTTCAAACATGGCGGTTCAGACGTTGTTGGTCTCAGTAACGCCACCGTTAACCTCCAACACATCAGTTCCTGCCAATAGACCAGCATTGAGTTGGTGCCTGGTTTGGCTCCTGTTTTGAGAGTCGGAGCCGGAGCTCCGGCAGTGGAAACACAAAGAACTGGCACCAAGTCAGGCACTGGCCCAGAACTAGCCCAGGAACCTGTTTGGTGGAAAAGGGGCATCTACAGGCAAAGTTCCTCACTTTAATATATCTATCCTCGCCTCCCTAGAGGCGGCATTAATCCAATAAATAGAGCTTGCCAATAGATTTCAACAACACAAAGAAAACCAAAACACAGTGGACAAAAGTCCACATATCATAGACATCATAGGCGCGTGACATCATAGCTCTTCTATCCTTTAGGTCTCAACTTGTCTGGCTTTGGAACCCACCATCCCCTTATATTGATGAGCCCTTACCTTTGGGTAAGGACATTTATGTAATTCTCCAATCTTAATGAAAAGATGGTGTGCAGAATATCACAGTATGCCAACCCAAAAGTATCAAGTTAAATGATAAACCAAAGCGACCAGCAGGTAGGGATGCTAGAGAGGGAAATGTTCCCTTTTTCACTCAATTAGCTGCATTTGAATGAAAGACCAAAAAATGCATCTTAGCAGTGATTCTATTTTCTATATAGTGCCAGATCACAGCAGAAGTCATTGAAGTATAGCTTTCCTATAGGAGGAGCCCACCAAGGTTTGCGCCCCCACTGTACACTGACTCGCCCCCTCCCCGCTACAAGCCCAGTGTATGGTGAAGAGCCACCGTGGCTCTTCATAGTAACAAAGACCTTCCTGGTTCTGTAATCGGCTGCAACCAACAATAAGTCCTCCGTCATTGTCCGGCTGCCGAAAAAAATCCAGCATCAACACTCTGGATGACTACCGCCCAGCAGCGCTCACGCCTGTCTTCAGGAAGTGCTTTGAGAAACTGGTGCGTTGCCATATCATCAGTTTCACTTTGCCTACAAGGCGCAGAGATCCACGGAGGATGCTGTACTGGTAGCACTTAGCGCAGCACTGACCCATCTGGAGAAGACCATCCTCCCACAACGACTGGTGTCCAAGCCGGCAGATCTTGGGCTTCCACCGCTCACCTGCAGCTGGATACCGGACTTTTTGTCGGGTCGCTCCCAGAGGGTCAGGTCAGGCTCCACCGCTCTCGGCCCGAACGCCGGCTCACCGCAGGGTCGTGCGCTACGCCCTCTACGCATGTGACCGTGTGTCCGCCCACCTCAGCGATTTGCAAAGTTCGCCGATGGCACGACGGTGGTTGGACTCAGCTCGGGCGAGGAGGGCGAGCTGGCTTACAGGGACGAGGTGGAGCGGCTGGTAGACTGGCGCAAAGTCAAGAACCTGCGCCTGAACGCCACAAAAACGAAGGAGCTGGTCACTGACTTCAGGAAAAACAAACCCGACATCCAGTCACTCATCATCAGCGGGGACAGGGTGGAGAGGGTCCCGGTGTTCAGGTTCCTAGGCATTGAGCTGCGCACAATTACGAGTCCGCCTCCGTCTCATTAAGCTCTTGTATGGCGTTTGGGTCTGTGGGACTCAGATTCACTGGCCTTGGCTAATTTTCTGTGAAGAACATAAATCAGAAATACATTTTAATGAACACCCTTGCCATATTTGACATTACATACAGGATGTATGTTCACAGGACCCGGGGATATTTACAGTGTCGGAACCCTCCTCAAATTTGCTGCTTGCCCCAGTTGAACTTTGTCTCCCCACTCATACTAAGCCACACAAAGAAAATCACACTGCATTTTCTCTGTCATCATATTCAACAGATGACTCAATTCTTTTATGAAATACCCAAATTCAAGTCATATCACCCATCCCATATCTCTCAGGACATACTGTATCTTTCTTTCTTAAAGCCACAACAAGTTTTTAAATGGTCTTTGAATAGATGAGCCATCGCAATTCAATCTATTTCTTGCTCATTTAATTTCATTACCACACTTGCTGTTATCCTGGCTTGTATTTCCATTCATTAGCCACACTGTGCAGCATTATTAAGGCATTTGGCAACTTAGGGTGAAGTATCTTGTCCAAGGACACTTCAGCATGCTGAATTGGGCAGCCTGCATTTGAATCCTCAGCCCTCTGGTTGAGGACCACAAGGTGGTCTGGACCACTCTGCCCACCTAAGCAACAGTCTCTCCAGTGTCAGAAGCAGAGCGAGAGTGGTTCCGCCCACTGGCAAAGACTAATTATTATGAGGTTTATTTGTCCGTTGACATTTTTCATGAGTCTATCTCATTGTATGTGCCCAGTTTTGAGTAGATTCCACAATGTGGCTTTACCTTGACACCCTTGAAGTGCTGTACATTCACTCTCCTCTTGATTTACTTTGTGTTTCTGTGTTGTCTTACAGCCAAACTACGCGATGCTGACCCACCTTTACCGTATGCATGGCCATCTAGTGGCTTCCCACCCATGGGAGGTTATTGTTGGCACCGTTACCCTCACCATTTGTATGATGTCCATGAACATGTTCACTGGTAATGACCAGATCTGTGGCTGGAACTTTGACTGCCCCAAAACGGAACAGGTGAGTCGACCAAACGGTGAAGATTTTATGTATGTGGGAGCACCTTTACTTGGAATTCCAGGAACTCAATGCGCCTTTCCAAAGAAATAAAAGCCTTGACACATACCCTCTCAATTCAGTATGATTTAGTGTGTCAACTTAGAATTGGTATCGGCAGAGAGAATGGCCTGTTTGTATTATCTTGTCTTGAGTCTTTGTGTCAAACTAAGCAAACTACGCGTGGGTTTAACTTTATATTTACCACGAGTAAGTAGGGGTGTAACTACATATCGTGCCACGATATATCGCGGCAACAAAAACGGGACGATACTTGTTGGTACGGTGAAAACCTGCATCGCGATATCTGATAGGTCATATTTGTCTGGTCCAGCGGGGCTCAGTCCGTCGGTCGCAGTGCTGTTCGCCGGCAACGTCCCAATCGGCGCCCGTCACGCGTCAACACGAGAGAGAGAGAGAGAGAGAGAGAGAGAGAGAGAGAGAGCGAGAGCGCGCGACTCTGTCAACACTTAACGCACACAAGACAGATTCACAGATTCTGACTTCTTGGGTCAATACTTTCGCAGCAGAAGGGTGTTAAATTACAAGTTGATGGCTCGTTAGAGTCCCTATAATGTAGCGGACAAGCTCCAACCTTAGATTTGATCCAATAACCCGTTTCCTGTGTTTCGGAAACATCAGAGTTCCTAATGTGCTGCAACCGAGCGCCTCCGTCATCCAACTGTGAGCCACAAGCTGAGGGACCGTTTACAAGTTGCGGCACCACGAAGAACGTGAAGGAAATAAAATAAATGACTCTGTATTTCCTGCTCTATCAACATGAAAATCACTATGGTTACCGTAGACTCAATGATGTTCATACCACATCCCACTATTCTCAGAAATAAATGGCTTGATTTCGATTAATATTTCAGAATATTAATCACATCTATCAGTCAATAGCTCCGCCCCCTGACACCCCAGGGTCACCAGATTCACCTGACTAATAGAAGATGGCCTCATGATGCTACTCCAATAAAGAATCTGGAAATAAAAACCTCCCTTGAATTTTTTATAATTTTTATGATTGATATTTACACAGAGGAACACACACACACAAAGGTACACACACAAATATATATATATATATATATATATATATGTATGTGTATATATATATATATATATATATATATATATATATCCTCACAAGCTTGAAAGTTCCATTGACTTAAATTGAATTCCAAATGGCAGCTTCCATAAGAGGCAGGTGTATGTCATTATGTCATGCTCTTTCACGGCTAGATGTCGCTTGAAGATCACACACTGTCCCTTTAAAAATCGCTATTTTATTATATGGTATCGTTATTGTGACCCCCATATCGTGTATTGAACCGTATCGTGAGATTAAGGTACCATTACACCCCTACTACACTTAATTAAGAGCTTTTTGAAAATGTTCCTCTCTTGGTTTAATTGTTTACGTATACTAGAAGACCCTTCACCAAACTGTACCCCTCTCCTTAAATCATCTTGCCATCAATCAGATTGTCTTTTGTCTCTATTCACAGATTCTAAGCAGTGACATCATCATCCTGACAATAACCCGCTGCATCGCCATCATCTACATTTACGTCCAGTTCCAGAACCTGCGACAGTTGGGATCCAAATACATTTTGGGTAACTTGCACATATAATGTTTATCAGACATAACAATGACCATGATGTGGGGTTTTTAACAGTTAAGGGTGTAGATGTTTCAGGGCAGATATTTTAGGAAATCAAGTAGTTTTACACCTATTTGAAAATTCCCTTATATTTACTTCACGATATCCAGTTCAGACCAAAACTGAAGCTTTCTGCCTTTTTTAGTTTACGCATTTTTGTTGACTGTAACTGACCTGGCAGACCTAAGGGGGTAGATTTATATAAATATTAATGTTCAGAATATCAGTGTTGGTGTAATCACATTGGTTTTTATGGCAAATTAGCATTGGGGGGAAAGTTACAAAAACTCCCTCTCAGGCAGGTTCCAAAAAACCTTTAGTGGTTAGTTCTCTACTGATTTGAATGTGTGGCACAAATGTTGGTTGTCCTAAACTGTATTTTTAAGACTTGACTGGTAGCAGCAAAAACAAATCCTGATGGTGGATGCCACTGAACACAACTGGTGCTGAAATACCTTGAGAGGAGGTGTCGCAATACTGGGAATCCTTTGATAAGATTATATTTTTGGTATTCAATTTGATTTTATTAAAGATCAGACGCCAAACTGCTAAGGGTGTAACAATACACTAATCTCTCCATATGGTATGATACATGATATGGAGGTCATGATACGATGCGATATAGCGGTGTTTTTTATTTATTTTTTTTTTAAAGGGACAGTGTGATGCATGAAACAGCATGACATAATGACATACATCTGCCTTTCATGGAGGCCGCCATTTTGAATTCAATCCAAGTCATTGGAACTTTCAGGCTTATGT